>OVBJ01000217.1:0-76400 GCA_900406535.1 Noccaea bulbosa | reverse complement strand
GTCAGGTCAGTTCGGAGGAGCGCCGCGCGTTTACACTCCAGCAGAGGCGGGTCAGACGAGTCAGTCCGGCTATGTCACAGGTAGAAATCCTTCTCTTTCTTCGTTTCCTTTCTCCTTACTTTTCTTAGTAGTACTTTTCTTCGTAGTGTTGTTCGCTTTTCTTGAGTGTCGAGATATAATTTTAGGGTTCTAAGCACTAGTTGTGTAAGAACGTGGTTAGTTGGCGGTGTTGAGTCGGGGAGTTGCTTGACTCGGGAGTATTTAAGGCAGTCAGTGCCGGCAATTTGAGGATCAGAGTTGGTTTGATGCTTCACGGGCAGTTGGTCGGAGTCTTAAGTCTCGTTGAACGGGATGGTTTTCGGTTTTTGTTAGTTTGTGTATCCAAGTGGGGGAGCACAGCTGGGGGAAATGTGTGAATCTCCAATTGGCCGATAATTCTAGTTGTGATGTTTTATGGTTATGTAGGGTCGTTGCGGTAACGACATGCGTTGTTGGGGTTTATAAGATGGAGTTTCCTTATAAATCTAAGTTTTGGAGGTTTTGGTGGTAATGACCATTGTGGTTGTGTGTTGGGATATTCCGGTTGGGGAATATCACGTGTTCCGAGTTTTGTTAAAAGACACCAAGGTGTAGTCGTACATGTCATGCAAGGTGTCAATCTCTGAACTGACCGTGCATGTTCTTGTTTGATTGTTGTGTGGGCAGTTTGGAGGCTAAAGCGTCATGTTGTGACATGCGTAACAATGCCTTGGTTAATGGAGACAAGTTTTGTGACCGGTTTTGGTCGGGTGTTAGGATATTCCTGTGTGGGGAATATCTAATGTTGACCAGTTTGGGGTCGTGAGACATTTCAGTCGGATATGTTATAGGGTTTTCAGAATTATTACTCATTACGATTCTAGAGGCATGGTGGGTTTCTAGAGGAGATATGGTGGGTCTCCGAGTGATCTAGGGACATGGTGGGTTTCCTAGAGGAGATATGGTGGGTCTCCGGCAGACTTGTATGGGAGGGTCGCTACCTCAGTACGAGTAGTTTGTTTGATTCACATTGTGACATGGTGGGTTGCAATATGAATATTGAGAGATATGGTGGGTCTCTCGATGGGATATGGTGGATCTCCTGGTTGTTATAGAGTTGGTTGTGATGAGTAGAGTAATAATGTCTGGAAACATGCGTATAACATAAGACTGGATGCGAGTTTTGGAGATTAGTGGAGGATCACTTTTGTGGATGAGCCAGTTATGGGCCGGTTCCGTGAGTTTTGTGGTTTTGATGGTTATTTCGTGTTGGGATTCGAGGACGAATCCAGTTTAGTGGGGGAGAATTGTAACATCCGTGAACCAAAAATGTGGTTTTGGGAGTGGTACCGGACGATACTAGATGTTCGGGAGTAGCTTACTCATGCTCTAGAGGTGTGAATTGAAGACTGGCTATTCATGTTCTTGTTTGATTGTTGGATAGTCAGTTTAAGGTTCAAACATTTTGAAGAAAGTGTGTAAAAAGCTTCTGAATAGCTAGTGTCGATCGACACCAAGAGATAGTGTTAATCGACACCGGTTATCAGATTGATTTCCGGTTTGAGTCGATCGATTTGGAAATTGGGTTTTGGTTTGGTCGAGGGGTGTCGACCGACACCAAGGAAGGGTGTCGATCGACACCAGCTTCAGGAAAATCGACCGGTTCGATTTAAGTGGGCTGATTTTGTCGGTTTAAGGGAAGAAACCCTATTTTCTTCAGGAAAACACTGTAGCCGCGTTTTCAGATTTCACTTTTTGGGATCAGAGCTTTTCAGAGAGAAAGAGGGAGATTCTGGGCGATTTCTGAGTTTCTGGAGGAGATCTGTGGCTGTTCTTCCTTGCTTTCATCTCTTTTGCTTTTCCCAATCCATTATAAGGTGAGTGCGTGACTGTAGGTCCGTTTATCACCAGAGATTCCTTGAGTTATTGAGTTTATGATGTGTTCTTGAGTTATTCATATCGATTTTGGTGTTTTANTTTGGTGTTTTGATTCGTTTTCGGGCGTTGAAAACCCGTGGATTGTGTTTCTATGTGAAATCCGTGTTGAATCGTTGCTTTTGGTGTTGGTTCGTCGGGAGGGTGTCGATCGACATCATGTGGCAGAGTGTCGTTCGATACCCTTTGTGGTGTCGATCGACACTGAGCTGGCATCGATCGACACCAGTGGGGGTGTCGATCGACACTGTTGTGTTTTGGCGGGTTGTTTAGTTTTGATCATTGCTGCTTATGTTATTATGGTTTATTTATTGATGTATTGTCTGGTGTTGGACGTACATGGCCTGTAGGCAGGATGATCCACTCACTAAGTATTTATGATAATACTTACGCATCTCTATTCCAATGTGATGCAGGTAACAGGAATGTCCAACCGCGGAATGAGACCGGGAGAGGATGAGAATATTTTAGGATGGTTTACTGTTTTAGTTATTTGTTATTGCAAATCTGGTGTTTAGATTGCTAGATTCTTTATTTATTTATTGAATTCATTTGTTGAACTGAATTGGTTATTTGGTTATTTATTTATTTTTTTTTTTTTAAATTTTCGCATTGATAATTTATATTTAAAAAAAAAAAAAAAAAAACTGGTTGTTTCAACTTGTGTTTAATCGATTTTCCTTACAATGATTGAAAATTGTTTGTGCATCAATCCTAAAACTCCTTTTTAGTTAATTTGCATTCTAAGAAAACATTATTTTTTTGTCAATAAGTACAGTAAACATATACCCAAAATTAAAAGGATTAAACCAACAAAAAAAAATGGCAAAGAACAACAAATTTCTAAGCTGCAGTTGAAGGTTGTTCCCTATGTTTTGGATTAAGCTACAAGACTCCAAGTAACTACGATTTTGTTTGGATTACAATTCATACCATGGATGATAAAATCTCATTTCTAGGAAAATTTGATGAATAATTGAAGACAGTAAATAGAGAGACATACTATGCCCACCGCTTTTGTAGAGCCTTTCTTCATTAGTTTTCTTTTAAAAAAAAAACAAATAATGATTCGAAATGCTTGAAAGATAAAATTCAAACTATTGAGTGAACAGTCAAGAATCTATTGTAGGTGATACTTGAAACAGTTTGGACCAACTACACCTTGTGATTGTCATATGGTGAGTTGTCTTTTGTACCAACCATCAAACATGTACAGTCCTTTTTTTTTTGGTCAACAATTTTACGATAAATTTGTTTGCTTAAGCTAGTTTTCTTCATAAGTAATGTTTTTGTACACGTTGATCATGTGTTTTGTTCGTAATGATCCGGTCAGTGATTTTTAACTAAACCCAAAGAAAATATTTTTTTTTGAATGAATAAACCCAAAGAAAAGATTGATTGATACAAAATCACTTTATATCCACATGCGACTAGAGACCATTTATAAACATCACATGGATGTAGACTAATACAGAGAGACAGCACAGGAGAGCCACTCCACATAACCTGAGAGATTCGAGGAGCTAATGTATTCACGAGATTAACACCAACAAGACAAGTCCTTCAAAAAATTTTGTTAAGAAGAAAGCATGTGTGTATGGCCTTACAAAAACCATCAAGTGCTCTTTTATATTGTGTCTTCTCTTCTCTTCCCAATCTCATGTCTCGAGTCCCTACCTCTTCGCCTCTCACTACCCCACACGTGTCACTCTCAATCACTTCCATTTATAATTGCCTCTCTCTCTCTCTCTCTCACAAACACACTCAAAACCTATTCGTATTCTTTACTAGCTTTCTTCCAAGTCTTCATCTCTTTTATCATACCTTTGTTTAGATTCTGATTGTTCACGTGTCCCTGTCTTTGTCTTGTCCCTAAATCCTTAAACCCCTTCACTTAAACTCTTTGAAAGCTTAAACCTTTTTCCTAAGTTTCTCTTTTGGGCTCTTTACTCATCCATCATGATCTAATGTCACTTTTATGCTCTTTCTTCCCAAATATTCCAATTAACGTCACTAAAGAAATCTAGTGAAGAACTTTTATGAATTCTCATTATAATATCAATAAGAACACACACACTCTCTCTCTCCCTCTCTCTTACACAAAATCTATGACGATGAAGAGAGCTTTATCGTCTCCTTCCTCACTGCTCTTCCATTTCCTGATAACACCTCTCCTTCTCTGTCAAGCAAACAGAGTCTCTGTTTCAATGCCTCCATCTGAGGCAGAGACTCTCTTCAAAATCATGGACTCGATGTCCTCTGATCAACCATGGCGTCACTCGCACCCAAACCCTTGCGCGCCTGGCTCGTCTTGGCCAGGCATTGAGTGCAAAACCGGTCCAGACCACTTGCCACACGTCTCTCGGCTCGACTTCGGCTCTGCTCCAAACCCTTCTTGTAAACCCTCTGCTTCTTTCCCTAACTTAATCTTCACTCTCCCTTTTCTCCAATCAGTCTTCTTCTTCAACTGCTTCACTCACTTCACAACCACAATCATCTTCCCCATCAAACCCATCCCTAACTCCTCTCTTCAACAGCTTAGCCTCAGATCAAACCCTTCTCTCTCAGGTCAAATCCCTCCTCTCATTTCATCTCTCAAATCCTTACAAATCCTCACACTTTCGCAAAACCGATTAACCGGAGAAATCCCTCCGGCGGTTTTCTCCCTGAAAAGCCTCGTACACCTCGATCTCAGCTACAACAAACTCACAGGTAAAATCCCTCTGCAATTAGGGAATCTCAACAGCCTCGTGGGGTTAGATTTGAGCTACAATTCGCTTACGGGCAACATCCCTCCCACGATTTCGCAACTGGGTATGCTTCAGAAACTCGACCTGAGCTCGAATTCTCTCTTCGGAGCATTCCCAGAAGGCGTAGAAAAGCTCCGTTCTTTATCATTCATGGCGTTGAGCAACAACAAACTAAAAGGAGCTTTCCCAAAAGGAATCTCGAAACTCCAGAGCTTGCAGTACTTTATAATGGACAACAACCCAATGTTCGTGCCTCTCCCAATCGAATTAGGGTTTCTTCCGAAGCTTCAAGAGGTCCAGCTCGAGAACTCGGGATATTCCGGCGTGATCCCGGAGAGTTACACAAAACTGATGAACCTTAGCTCGTTGTCTCTCGCTAACAACAGATTAGCCGGCGAAATCCCGTCTGGGTTTGATTCGCTCCCTCACGTTTTCCATCTGAATCTCAGCAGGAACTTGCTGATCGGAGTGGTGCCGTTCGATTCGAGTTTTTTAAGACGGTTGGGTAAGAATTTGGATTTGAGCGGGAACAGAGGATTGTGTCTGAATCCGGAGGATGAGTTTAGTGTCGTTAAAACAGGAGCTGATGTCTGCGGAAAGAATGTTACAGTTGTAGCGTCGCCGCATTCAACGCGGAAGAAATCTCGCGCTGATCCTCCTTCTCGGTATTATAGATCTTGCTTCTTCTCCATTGCTCTGTTTCAGTTTGCTCTGTTTCGTTTGCTTCTCTAAGAGGGAGATTAGGAAAAAACAAGAAAAAATAAGACAAATTAAATATTCATCCCTAAAAAAGAGAGAAGATTTGTGTTTGGTCCCAAAGTAGCCGATGATTTCAAGGGAATTTAAGTAATCGATTTTGTGTTGTATTTAGTTTCCTTTTACAGCAACGGACGTTAATGTTGTTTTTCTAGTTTAATAATACTACTACTAGTGTTAATTTTTCAGATTATTCTAATAAAATTTCGATTCATTATGGGTTTAGGTGTGTAAATATGGGTCCTGAACAACTTCATAGCCGTGTGTATAAATGTGGTTTGTATACAAAAGGAAAATAACAGATGAAACGACGTTTTTGTTTTGTATTGGGTAAGAATTAAATTTTGTTAAATACATTTGATATATAAATTTAATGAAAAATAAGGGAGCAGTTTGGACAAAGAGTGTGCAGTGATCTGATAAAACGACACAAGCCAGATTCCAGTCTGACCATGAAATTAAAATGTAGGGTTGCAAAATAATGTTGAAATTTCAGTCTGACCATACAATTGTTTCGGAAAAAAAAATGTTAAAATTATAGGAGAAATGGTACTTACCTCTATATGTATGAAAATTTGTTGATTGGTCACTGACATATATTGTAGAATATATACGGCTTTTCTTGGTGTATATACATAAAAAATTAAAGATTAAACATTATCTTGTTTGAACGTACCAGAGATCAATATGCGAGCATGCGTCATATTGCGTTTAACGTGAGGACACCCTCGCATGATCGTAAGATTCGTATCTAATGAAAAAAGAGACGAATGATGAGAGAACAAATTCTGGTACATGAATCATCTGATTCTGATGTGACTAATGATAGGTTAAATGTATTTAAACTTAAACATGATGATAACCGAAAGCACCATAAATAGGAGAAAACTATAAAAAAATATAAATTGTCAGTCATCTGTCTAAATCCAACTACTCTTTCTCATGCTTTCTTCCTGCAAAAATTGGCCTTTCCTTTGCCACTCTACACACATTTCTCTATTTGTTATTTTTGAGGTGAAATTCTATAAATGTGAAAAAACTTTGTTTATACTATATACTAGCAAAATCCACATTTTCACGTACTTTCTTGCTCTTTTATTTTATCAACAATTACTACAGCTTTCGTTGGTTTGAATTGTTTTTATCATAAGTCTATTTTTCTAGACGTGTAAACAAAAGTTATGCATATAAGACATCATTGCGTAATCACCGCTACAATTTTTCTTTTTAATCATAAATAATACTACTAGTTTATACTTTATACAGTATACAAATTTAAATAATAATATTGTGTATTGTTTTCAAGAGTTGAGAACGGAAGGATTGAAAGATATATCAAATATTATATCTATCAGACTATCACTCTCATATTCAGAGCCTCACGTGGAGAACTTAGAATTCTATTTTTAAGTACGAATGGAACTATACGACATGCCGCTTTTAACATCACATTTGTTAGACCTATCACTCTCATGTTCTCCCTTTTTGTTGTTCTTTAACGTCATTAGACCTATTAATTTCCATATAAACTTATAGGATTAATAACGTAATGCACTATAAAAGAGTAATTTATAAACGTTATTTCCCATATCTTCGATAAGTATTATTTGTAAATGAATTCTTCCACAAAATCATAGATTGTCTTTTCTTCACAATATTATTAACCATAGTCATAGAGTTACCTTGTTCGGACAAAAATATGCTGGTTTGGTTTCCAAATTGAAGCTAAGAAAATAAAGCCTCATGAGAGAGGCTATATATACTGTTGGGCCGGAAGCAGAAGCCCACATGTGAAAGAGTCGTCCCATTTGCTTGGCAATCACAACATTATGTGATGATATTTAGCAAATCGAGGAAAGCAATCGATTTCTACTCGTTAATTAAGCGCCTGAAGACCACGAGCATGTAGCTGAAAGACACGTGTCCCACTTGTAGAGTGAGTATACTTTACTCTCGTGCACCTAGAGTAGTAGGGTAAGTTAAAAGAGATGGAAATTTGGATACGTGGGTCCCAGATAATTCTGACAGATGTAGAAGATACTTATCAAAAAATCCGTTGGATCCTTTACACGTGGCCACTAGTAAATGCTCATGGTCCGAATGTTATATAAACACGTGTTACGTATAGTTTCTTCGCTCCCTTTCTTCTTCATCCTTCTTTGAATTCTGAATCTTTTTTTATTAATTGTTTTTTGTTGAAAATGGAGTTACCGGAGAGAGTTAAAGGTCGATTGGCTGTTCTCTCGGCTCATTTGGCGGCAGGTGATGCCGTGGAATGGGGAAAGGGATCTCCGGCGATCGAGCGATGGTGCACGTCGGCGGATATCAGCGCCGCACCGCATGGATCCTTGAAGGGAGCACTGACGATCGTCGACGAGCGCACCGGAAAGAAATATCAGGTTCCGGTCTCAGATGATGGTACCGTTAAAGCTGTTGATCTCAAGAAGGTATCTCGAATTCTGATTGTAGAAATTTGTGTATATTTGAGGTTTGATGAGCAATATTACGACAAGTAGTAAAAAAAATTGCTGACTAAGATTCGATTTTTGCTCTGTTTGGGATTTTGAGCTCGAGAAAATCTGGTTTGTTGTGTGGTTTATGTACGTAGCTTTGATACATGGAATTGTGTGCCTGGCCTGTAGATAGCGACAGGGAAGGAAGACAAGGGGATTAAACTATACGACCCTGGCTACTTGAACACGGCTCCTGTCCGTTCCTCGATATCTTACATCGACGGAGATGAAGGCATCCTCCGTTATCGTGGGTATCCAATAGAGGAAATGGCTGAGAACAGCACTTTTCTGGAGGTCGCTTATCTTCTCCGTAAGTTATTGGGTTTATGTTGAATTTCTTCTCTGGAAACTGTTCACTTTTTGGTTTTAATCTGTTTAGCTTTTTTTTTTTTTTTTTTCTTTCTCTGGAAGTGTATGGGAATCTGCCGTCTGAGAGTCAGCTATCTGATTGGGGGTTTGCAGTATCTCAGCATTCAGCTGTGCCACAAGGAGTATTAGTGAGTCTCTTGTCCTAAACCAAAACAGAACTTTGTCACCTATGAGCGTGCGTTATTCGAAGCTATCAAGCAGAATGAAACCTGAGTTACTTTATAACTTTTGTGCAGGATATTATACAGTCTATGCCTCACGATGCACATCCGATGGGAGTTCTTGTGAGTGCTATGAGCGCGCTGTCCATCTTCCATCCTGATGCAAATCCTGCTCTTAGGGTAAGTTCTTTATCTGATAGTAACATGTCA
Organism: Noccaea bulbosa; assembly: GCA_900406535.1. Lineage (NCBI taxonomy): Eukaryota > Viridiplantae > Streptophyta > Magnoliopsida > Brassicales > Brassicaceae > Noccaea > Noccaea bulbosa. The sequence goes on along the minus strand of OVBJ01000217.1, from coordinate 67,688 downwards.
CGCCTTTTTCACTCTCACACTACTGTTAAAGAACAAACATGTAAACTAAATATACTCTGTTGGGTGCAGGGTCAGGATATTTACGATTCGAAACAAGTTAGAGATAAACAAATTGTTCGTATTATTGGAAAGGTACCTTACTCCTTACTCCTTACTCATTCCCATTTTCTGTTATTTATCTTAGAGATGCATACACATATATTTGGAATGTGAGTTTTCTGTAGGCCTGAAAGAAGATTTACAATAAAATGTGTGTTTTGCAGGCACCAACTATTGCAGCAGCTGCTTATTTGAGGATGGCAGGGAGGCCTCCTGTTCCTCCTTCAGCCAGCCTTTCTTATGCAGAGAACTTCCTCTATATGCTTGATTCCCTGTATGTCTCTTGGTTTTACTCTCTTAAGGGTTTATGCACTGCACTGGAAAGAAAGCTTAGTATTTAGACCGGACATAACTTGTAGCATGTGCCATTAACACGTTTATCATCTCCTCTTCTCACAGGGGAAACAGATCCTACAAACCTAATCCACGGCTGGCTCGGGTGTTGGACATTCTCTTCATACTACATGCTGAGCATGAAATGAACTGCTCCACCGCTGCTGCTCGGCACCTTGCCTCTAGGTATATTATATATATATACCTCCTTGGTTTGAATCCTAGTCACCTTGATAAAGAGATGTGTCTGATTAAGAAATGTCTTCTTGTAGTGGTGTTGATGTCTACACTGCTGTTGCTGGAGCTGTGGGAGCGCTTTATGGTCCTCTTCATGGGGGTGCAAACGAGGTCTGCTGTTTATTCTCCTGTAATTGATCTGTTATGTTTCCATGTGGTCTCTGATAATTTTTTTTTTTTTGTCTTTTGATTCTGCTAGGCTGTGCTTAAAATGTTATCAGAGATTGGGACTGTTGAGAATATTCCAGAGTTCATCGATGGTGTGAAGAACAGGTAAACTCAATGCGTTAAAACTATTATGCATCCGTTTTAAGGAATTGTTAGGGGCCTTTCCATGAATATTCTCATCTCTTTAACATATTTAGGAAGAGAAAGATGTCTGGATTTGGACACCGTGTGTACAAAAACTATGACCCAAGAGCTAAAGTCATAAAAAAGCTAGCAGATGAAGTGTTCTCCATTGTTGGAAGAGATCCTTTAATCGAGGTACTACTACTTTATGTCCTCATAGTTCTCTTAATATTATAGTAAAAAGTAGAGTATATGTTTGTTAATAATATATAATGTCTGATGGTCTTCAGGTTGCTGTTGCTCTGGAGAAGGCAGCTCTCTCTGATGATTATTTTGTTAAGAGGAAGCTTTATCCAAATGTTGATTTCTACTCTGGATTGATATACAGGTAAAGCTTTGAATAACATACATGTTCGGTGTTCCTCTCAGCAACTTCGATCTAAATCTGCAAAACCTGGACCATTGGAAACAGGGCAATGGGGTTTCCACCAGAGTTCTTCACGGTCTTATTCGCGATTCCTCGCATGGCTGGATACTTGTCTCATTGGAAAGAGTCGTTGGATGATCCTGACACCAAGATCATGAGACCACAACAGGTTATTTAGTAGTCTCTTTCCAAGAAAAGTTTCCATCTTTTGTAGAGAAAGATGTTTGTTTTGACCAGTTTGAAACTAGGATGGCTCATGGATATTGATTGTGTGTGTGCAGGTGTACACAGGCGTGTGGCTGAGGCATTACACACCGGTGAGAGAGAGAATGGTGGCGAATGAGTCCAAGGAGTCGGACAAAATGGGTCCAGTCTCAACTTCAAATGCATCAAGAAGACGTTTGGCTGGATCTTCGGTTTAACCGTACACCTTTTAGGTCCATAGTCCATACAATACAATACACCACACCGCAGAAAATAAAAGAGATTTGCTTCTATAGCTCCAGTCTTGATTTGATCAACCTTGAAGTTACGATTTCTCTTTTTGTATTTACAGAATGATTGGTTTTCTTGAATTGATCCTTGGGGGATTTCAATAATAAAAAAAAAACTGATAAATTTGATCAATTCATCTTTTGAGGTGTGTGTTTGTTGGCCTTATTTGAATGCGTTTATCTTATGTAATCATCCCAAAGACTGTTCTTACTTTTAATTCTCATATCGAATGCTCCTAGAGAAACTTTTGTTGCGAGATTTCTCATCCAAAGCAACAACTAGTAGAAAAGAAACCAGCTTTATTGAACCATTGCAGAATTTGAAGATCTATTGTTACAAAGGAGGATATCATCAAGCGACCAAGTATCAAAATTCGGAGTTCTTGAAACTTGAAGCAGCCATGTTAATGATATGATATACATGAATAAATATGATGTATAGAAAAATCTTGAAAGTTACATAAAATGTTTTCGTTTGGTGGCTGCATTTCTTGAAGTTGAAGGAGGAGGCGTCCCTTGAAGGCCGTTGACTCTCTTCGGCGGTAGATTTCTTTCACCATTAGAGCTGCTTCTTGAAGTTGAAGGCACGTTCGCGGACAAGCCGGTCCTCCTTCTAGGAGCAGAAATACTATAGACAAAGACAGAATTCGGCCAACGGATTTAGCGAACCGATCAATGGTTTAGAGGATAAAGAATGTGGATCGATAGAGTCGGGTTTTGTTACCTGAAACTTTTCGGAGGAATCGTGTTCCTTTTAACTGGAGCGAGATTTTTCACTTCTCGACCATAATTGCTTCTTGAAGTTGAAGGCACGTTCGCTGATACACCAGTCCTCTTTGGAGCAGAGATACTATACGATACAGAGTTTGGCCAATGGAGTTAGAGAGCGATCAATGGTTTGGAGGACAGCGAATGTAGATCGATAGATAGAGAGAGATGGACCGAGTCAGATTTTGATACCTGAAACTCTTCTGAATCGTGTTCCTTTTAATTGCGGTGAGATTTTTCACTTCTTGACTGTCATCAATACCACAAGAAAAGAGTTAATACCTAACATATACTGTTTCAAAGGGTAAAATGGAAAGTTTCAGTCCGATAAGACTATGTGATTGTACAATTCAAGGTGAAGGATCGTTTACCTCTTATAAAGATCTAATTTTGCCTTCTTCATGATATTGCTCTTGACATTTGAAAGATTGTAACCTGATCCACTATTACCTGCAGACAAATCATTCCATAAAACCATCTGAGTGCAACAGTCACAGGGACAAAAGCCAATTCATGAATGGAGCAAATGTATAATGATTTGGCAAGATTCGACCAAAAGAATCATATAAAAGTATTACCCCAGAAGGCTTTTTTCATTGGAGGCGTTTTTGAGCAGAGCTTAGTTTGTCGACTTTGTTTCCCTGACATGATTAAAGAAGAAGAATATGATTCTCATGATGGATCAAATGGTGAAAAATTAAAAAAAAAAAAAAAAAAAGTATAGATTTGCAAAGATCGTACTTGCGTTTTCAGCCTTGTAACGTTGCTTCAGTTTATCAATAGCTAACTTCTCATCTTCTTCCACTGCTTTCAACTTCGCCTACATGCAACCACATTGCCTATATCTTTACGCATTTCAACGCTTCTATACGAACATACCATCAAGACGTGTAAGAAACAAAAAACAAACCTCGTATAACTCTCTCCACTTGAAATCTTCGTCCACAATAACATTCAACGCATCTGCATCTGGACCAAACTGCTTCACACAGAATCTCTTCCAGTATTTATTGGTGACTGGACTAAGGTCACTGTCCTAGCATGACAAAAACACAATCTTCAGATCGGAGAAACCGTCAAAACATACAAAAGGTTCACAGACGAAATCTGGTGAGATATATCTTCTTACTTGCGTACAATCCTCTATATGCATCAGCTGCTCTAGTGTGCAATGTTGCAGAATCTGATCCAGGAGGTGAAAATCAACCCCACCAACATATCCAATGTACCGTACGTTATCAATCGCTGTCCTAACGCAAAGATCAACGAGCGAAAGTGGTTTCTTGGAAAGCCCCTCAAACAACGACATCGCAGCTTCTCTTTCAAGAAGCCAAATCCTAATAACAAGAACAAAAAGAAAAACACTTTCAATTTGAAATCACAAGGAGACACAGTATACTATGTCACTAAAGTAGGATACATAATTTCATCAGCTTATGTGAAGAGAAACTTCGTGTAAACGGATATATATATATATATATATATATATATATATATTCCATCTTAATTAGAGAAGAAAAAAAAACAGATCTTCGTAAACTGAGCTAGTGCGATCGGAATCCAATATCATATAGGCTATGATTTGATCCAATCAATCAAATACCCAATTCGAATTCACAATTCAAACAATCTATTTCCAAATCGTAGACAGTAGACGGAAGGTGGAGTTTACCACTTAAATTAAAAAGAGAGACGAATCGAAGATTGACCGACGACGGAGAAAGGTACAAAGAATTTCCTCGGAGATCGAAGAACCCTTTCCTCTTTCCCGATAAGCAGTCGCCGGAGTTTTTTTTTTTTTTTCCTTTTTTGTTTATCGTTCACTCACAGCGATAATGAAACTATTGGGTTTTTTTTTCCTCAAGTAAATAAAATCTAGATAACGCGGTTCTTGTAAACGCGCTTTTTTTAAATCACGATTGTGGGTCCTAACAGACTTGTATACACGCGCGCCTATTTAATTGCGCTAATAGTTTCACGTGACGTCGTCGTTTTACAGGTCGAACCGAATCCAACCGAGCCAAAATTCATCACTCCAAAATCAAATCGAATTTCTAAAATAATCAAACCGAAAAACAAATGGCCAGGACTGATTGGTGATTGCGCATTTAAGGTCCTTAAATTAAGGATTTGGGGGAAACTCTGTTTCGACGAAATAGAATCATTTCCAATGGACGCATTGGGTGGATTCGGCGGCGCCGGCGGATTCTGGGGATGGAATGGGTTCGATCAACGGAGGAAGAAGAAGAAGAACTCTTCCGGCGACAGAGGAAAGCAAAGGAGCTCTGGATCGTCGGATTCAGTCAATGTGAGCAAAGACGCCGGTTATCGGTTTCCCTTAAAGCAAGCTGTGACCGCCGGCGCACTCACCTTCACCGGCGACACGATTGCTCAGATATCTGGAAGGTGGAATAAGAAGAGAGCTGCTCTTAAACAATCAGCTTCTGATAAACTTGACGAGGTTCGTCTCAAGATATTTTCTTCTGTGTCGGTGATTTTCCGAGTGATAAAGATTTGATTTTTTTTTTTTTTTTTGGGGTNTAAAGATTTGATTTTTTTTTTTTTTTTGGAGTTTTTAATGAATGTTTGATTGTTTGAAATATACACGAATCAAGTGTCTACTGTGATTTAGTGATACCTTTCCATAACCGAAAATGTCGGTGGTGATGTTTGATTAGTTAGTGAGTAGTGAGTAGTGACAGTATCTTAGAAAATTTTGAATGTTTGATTCTAAAGTTCTTGCTGGGATAATTTGATATCTGATCTTATTGCAAAAAGAGTCTCTTTACATTGGTAAAAACTTGGTTTGAGTTTGAGTAAGGATTAATGATTAATGATTGATCTTTGACCTTAGGAGGAATGGTGGAACATTTTGGCAGAACATGATTGGGTACGTGCACTGAGGATGAGTTCTTACGGATTATTCTTGTATGGACCTGGTTCTTATGCATGGTATCAACTCCTTGACTATTCTTTGCCTAAACCAACCGCTACGAATCTAGTGCTTAAGGTACTGTTATCGACTTATCTCTAGAGCCATCTTTAACTTAGAACATGTTGTGATCGGAGTTTTTTAATTTGCATTCACCGATATCCCCTTTTTTCAGGTTCTGCTTAACCAAGTAGTCCTCGGTCCAATTGTGATCGGTGTTATATTCGCTTGGAACAACTTGTGGCTGGGAAAGCTCTCTGAGCTTGGAAACAAGTATCAGAAAGATGCTCTTCCAACGCTTCTATATGGTGAGATACAGAGTTAAACTCTTACCGTTTCATAGGATTTCATTTTTAATGTACTTATGGTTCTTGGGATGACTACAGGATTTCGCTTCTGGATTCCCGTCAGCATTCTTAACTTCTCGTATGTCTCTCTCTCTATCTCTCTCTCTCTTCTTCTCTATGATCAAGTCATTTGGATTTGGAAGGTCTTTATATATTGGCATTCTACATTGAATTTACAGGGTAGTCCCGCTTCAAGCTCGTGTAGCTTTCATGTCCATGGGTTCTGTGTTTTGGAACTTCTACCTATCTTCAGCTATGAGCAAGTAGATCAAATATTTATCTTCGGCCAAGTCGAGTGAAACTATCTCATTCTAAAGTTCAGTACTAAAGTAAGCCAATCTTGCTGCTCTTTCTTTACCGTTTCAACTTCGGTTCTAGTCGTTTTGATAGTAAGCTGACATATTTTATATGATCCTTCTTGAAGTTACGGTGACAGGCGAAGCGGGATTTCATCAAGAAGCAGTTTAAAAACTATGTAAACTTTCTCAGGTTCTCTACGGTTTTCAAGAGAGATAGTTTCAGATTGTGAGAAGAATTTATTGTTGTTGAAGGAGAGACACGCGCGCGTGTACCTCTCTCTTGATGTCTTTTNTTTTTATACCAAATAAAAAAAAAAAAAAAAAAAAAAAAACACTCGCTTATATAACTTTTTCTTCTTCTTAAAAAATGCAATAGTTTCTGGTGAGAACGTTTGTTAGTTGTTACTGAAGGATAAGCACAATAAATTAGTATTTTTGAAAAAAAATAAAAAAATAACAGATATACATACATCCACAAATTTCGATTCTCAGAATATCTGTACTTTAAAACTAAAATTACAAGGCAAAATCAGCATAATATTTTTAAAGAGACAAAAAGACATGAGCTATAAAAACTCTTAACAATATCTCTGTGTCAATGTTTATCACAAACAATGGCAAAGAGAGAGAATGATGTAGAAGAGCTAATGCCTTTAAGAAAACGACGTTCTCTCCGTCGGCCACAACAACAAGTAGAAGAGCTGCCGGAGAGGTTTAAGAACAAGATAATGGAGATGAGAGGCACAGAAGAGACACTAATATTTAAGAGGATGTTGACTAAGTCAGATGTGGATAAAGGTGCCTCACGTTTATCTATTCCCATGCATCAGCTCTTGAGCCACAATTTTCTGACGTCTGATGAAAAGGACAAGACAGAGAACCTAGTGAAAGAGGGTAGAGAAGGCAGAGGTTTAACTGTGCAAGTGATTGATCCGAGGTTACGAGTATGGGAGCTGAAGCTAAGAAGAGTTGATATGGAGAAGAGAGAGACGAAGAAGGGGAAGAGAGGGAACCCAAGTTCTTCGTATTGGTTGGGGTATAAGTGGAACTATGTGGTCAAAACTAATAGTCTTAGAGAAGGTAATGACTTTCAGCTTTGGTCCTTTAGGTCTCAGCAAAAGCTTTGTCTTGCGCTCGTTTTGCTTCGAGGAGAAGATAGGTTTTTGGGAAATTAGGTTAATTTTGATAGAAAATTTAATTAGGTTAAGTTTTTTTTGTTAGTGTTCTATAGTTTTAGTGGAATATGGTCTAAGTCTTTTTTTCTTTTTTCTTTTTGTATGGTTGTTGCTCAAACATTAGTTTTATTGTTGAACTTATAATAATACAATGCAAGGGTTGAGTGTTTGAAATTTGATTGAATACTATGGCCTCGCTATTTGGGGAATGCTCTCTTCACTTTTTAGTTTGCGTACTGAATAAGAAATTCATTTTAAATTTTCGTTTTTCAGTGTTTTTTTTTTCTTTTGACGGAACATAGATCATTGATCTTGAGTAAATTTTATATAGCAAATTATAGCGGACAATTAAATTAGATACTGTATTTAATCTTTAACAAAAAAGAAAAGAAAAAAAAAGATACTGTATTTAATTAATAGTTACAAAACAGAACGGATCATGGATGCCTGTTTTCTTCAAAATATTCAATCTGTGTCGAGTTTTACGTATATAAGACTAATCAACAATTCTTTATTTTGTTTGGTTTCGTGTTCGAGATTTGAAACTATAAGGTGAGAGGTTGGTCACTTTTAGGTCTAAGATGGAAATGTCTTACCACACATGTTAAATATGAAAAAGTTGCCAGTTATTAATTTATTATAATGAGTTTTGTGTTTTTATTTGTTTGACTATTCACAACTCCTTTTGTCACGCTCCCCTCCCGCGTCACACGCATCAAAAGATATTCGAACCTTCGAAGAGCCAGAATTAAATACATGTATAAAAAATATGATAAACGAAATATTTACTTTAATTTGAATACATATCATGGACTTTAATGTGTAGTGTGTACGTAAACGTAATGCGGATCAAATGAAAATATATTATTGCACGACCAAAAAAATGAAAATATATTATTTATTACCAAATTGAATTGTATAACGGATAAAGACTGTTATTAGTAGTGTGTTTAGTGTGACAGAGCCGGCCCACACGTAATTATTTGAGAGCTAAGGGTAGTAAGGTAATTAAAGACATAGCTAATTACAAGGCTTAAACACCTATTTATCCACACTCATCATATCCTCCAAACACACAAAAGAAAGTAAGAAACAAAAAAAAAAAAATTATAAAATGGTTGAAGAAGAGGAGTTGTTGAAACTGTTCGAGCAAAACTGGTCGGAGAGACCAATCTTCAAGAAAAGCAAAGACCCTTTGAATCTCAGACGAGAGAAAATACAAGAAGAAGAAGCTGTGAAGAAATTTCCGGTGAGCTTTCTTGTGGAGAGAGCTATGAGTGATGAGACGATGATGACAAGTAGTTCCAAGACAAGCTTGTTTGTTTCTTCATCAGACGATGTGTTTTTGTCTCCTAGATCGGTTTTAAACGTTAAATCATCGCCGACGAAGCTTCTGACAATTCTCTCAGGGAAAGAAGTCAACGAGTTCTCGACTGCGGAAAGAGAGAGAGTACTTTCTAAGAAGTCAGAGAAGGAAGAAGAGAGGAGAAAGAAGCAGAGGAATGTGAGAACAAGAAGGGGAAAGAGTATGTCGGATTTGGAGTACGAAGAGCTTAAGGGGTTTATGGATCTGGGTTTTGTCTTCTCCGAGGAAGACCATAAAGACTCAAACCTGGTCTCTATTCTTCCTGGATTGCAGAGATTGGTGAAGAAAGATGATGGAGTAGTAGTGGAAGTAACAGAGGAAAACAGAGCAGCAAGACCCTATTTGTCGGAAGCGTGGGATGTTTGTGGAGGAAGAAAAGGGAAGAGACAAATCACTCCGGATATAAGGTGGAGAGTTCCGGCGCCGGCGATTAACGAAGTTGAGTTGAAAGACCATCTCAAACAATGGGCTCATGCGGTGGCTTCGACTATTCGATGATGATAACACAAAGCTTGGATACTACTAAATTTGCGATCCTTCATTCCTTTGTGTATCTATAAGCTTTGATTAATTATTCTTGTTTTACATTCATCGGAATTGAAATGACTGTTCACAAAAGTTTTATGAATTCTCTATAAGATGACAAAATTGACCAAGAATAAAAACGTCATTTTCGAAAAGAGAATCTACCTATTAATTGGTTGGCCAATCATCTTGTCTATATATTATTATAATTTCCGCAATAAGGACATTGAGTATTAATGACCTCTATTTTAAATGTCAAGGTATAATCTTTACAGTTTCCATTAGGAATTCTATAATTTGATTAAAGATAAATAAAAGTATAAGTAACTTTTTATCTATTCGAGATTTTTCTGTTGTTTAGATTTTGTTAATGAATACTCTCTTAAAATATAAGATTTCGTAAATAGATAAAGAAGGACGACGTTACATATATATATTTATGATCTCCTAATATTATTATCCCTATACGTATCTGGAAAAACTAGCTAGGAGCCTTGAGTAACGTAAACCGCTTTTTATTATACAAAGCCTATCACGATAACACGTCTTCTCTTCTTCATCTACTCAAGGATTTAACAAATACTTTGTTGAGTTTTTGGAGTCTTATCGCACGCCATGGATCATGGATGCATCACGATATGAAGAAACTGTACAAGTGTTGTATAGGGTAATGATAGTGATGGCCGTCATTGTTTTCCTTTTCGGCTCTTGTCTTTGTGTTCGAGTTTGCTCGGCGGTGTCGTCTAGTGATCAGAAAGATGAAAAAGATTGCGCATCTCAATCTCTCAACCCATGAATCTATAATCCACGAGCTTGAATGGTGGACGATCAAGGCTAAAATACCAAGTTTGCGAAGATAACATAATTCTTATTTAGGAATTTATTAGGCANTTATTAGGCAACAGTTTTTTTTTTTTTGGATTTTTTTTTTTTTTTTTTTTTTTTTTATGGATCTTAAATATCTGCTTAACTATGAAGTCTACTAACCTCGATGATAAATCTTTTTCTAGGCGTTGGAGGAAACTTCTATACACAAATAGTACATAAGATCGAAAACGTTTATACACTTGTTCTTCTTCTTCCTTAGATGTGAGAAGAAGAAAGCTATACAAATGACAAATATAAACACTTTCCGTACCAAATGAAGTTATTATGTACGGTACATAATGTACCTATATAACTAGCTATATGGAAATGTATGCGAGCATTATATGATATGATTCATGTCTCGATCGGGCGGTTTTCAGTTGTCTCCTCTGGAGGCAGAGTCAGGGAGTTTGAAGGTTGGCCGCTTATCCACGCCTCTTCGTGAGTATTCCCTCCATCTCCTGGCTGCTGCTGCGGCTCGCTGTGCTCGTTCTTGTACTTCTTCCTCTGTCACAGACATCCAAATTTAGTAATGATCATTGACTAGAGAGGAGGAGGAGGAGAGTTTAATTATCATCAATCTTACCGCTTTTCTGGTATTGGTTCTCTTTGCCCCAGAGGTTATCCCAATAGGAAGGTGTTTCGTCTGTGCTTTTCCGCTTCATCATTCTACTTCTAGCTTGATTCTGAAAACGTAGGTAAGGGTAAGCACGAGTATTTCAAATAGTTTTGCAAGGATTTCCAAGGCTGATGATGATAGTTGGTTCATACCAAAACTTTTGCTTGCCTCTTTTCCCATCGAGATCTCGCCTGTAATGGATTCAAAGATTTGATCATCCGTTAAAATGAAAGATGAAGAACATGGGGCCATAACAAGACTAAAGACTATATGGAAAAAGGACTAGCAACATTTTCAGCTATTTATCAGCTACCGAATCCTTCTTACCATTCTGAAAACATCAACAGCTCCTGACCCCATTCCAGAGAGCATCAGAGCAACCTGATCCCATCAAAGACAGTGCCAAGAGATTAATGCAGAAGCTTTAGTAACAAAATACAATCCAAGAAACCTTTGCAACTGCTTTAAGATAGCTACAAGAGAGAAATATGCTGGTGTTTACATTGACTCTTTCAACACGACGCATTTCGTCTTCAAGCAACGACAACTGCGCAGCCGATGTCTTATAGATACAATCAACCGGGCTGAAAAATAGAAAATAAAGGAGAATCAGTTTATCTGAAATTGCCTACCAACAACAATCACTTGCAGCATCTACAGAGTAAATTAGCCTTACCATGTTTCAACTGCTTGTTGAAGTAAATCAGGGTTTCCAGATTGGTTACAGGCCCTTGCTCTTCCAAAGTCTTCCTCAATCTTAAATATATCTGGAGCCACATTGGCACAATTCTTGCAGCCTGTTAAACAGCAAAACGCAAATGTAGAGTCACTTCCCAGATCATCAGAGTCTCCCCTAAAATTCAAGGCATACCTATACAAGCAAACTCATCAACAAAAACATGGTCCTTTGGGGTGGAGTCATCCAGAAAAGGATTGATGGCAGTCACTGTATACCCATGGATTTCATCGTAAACCATACGCTGTACAGGGTCACTCAGAATCTGCAAATGCAACGGTAAGCACATGGGACCTTACTAAGGCTTGTATACGAAAATCAAGTAAAAATAAATAAACTGACCGAGTAGATATCGTTAATGAACATGCAGAAATTTGTGGTTTCTGGGTCATTGCCACTCAGATCTGGGTGGCAAGATTTCATACAGTTATAGTACGCTTTCTTAATCTCCTCCTGCGTCGCATCTGGAAGCTGTTGACATAGCAGAGGAGAGTGATTGTAAGTCACAAACTTTGGATCCTTAAGGATTGTGAGCTTAACCAAAAGTGGTGTTTTCAATCATAAGCAAATAACAGAAACAAAAAATTTGAAACTAACTTCAAAATCCCGATTGCGATTATCAAATCGAATTGGAGTAGATTGGGTTGCTAAAATGGGGAAAGACAAGGGCGGAAATTACCAGTCCGAGAACTGCATAGTAATCATCGGCGACATCACCGGTGGAAAGAGAAGAAGCATCCTCAGTAGCAACTCTCAGCCTTGCGATGGCGCCACTTCGCCTCCTTCCGGCGTACGCAGGTGAGCACCAAGACGAAGCACCGCCGCTAGTCTTCGCCGAGAAACGCGACGCACTTGATCTGGAGCTGAGAAGTGAGTTCTGGAACTTCAAAAGATCCGTACAAACAGGGGAAAGTAGCTGCGCCATGGAAGAAGAACCTCAAAAGCTCCGATCCGTTCCGATCACTGAGGCCAAGAGGCAAAAATTATCGTCAATGTAATTTCAGTTTCATTCGCAGGTCTGATATTTTTGAATTAATAATATTTGAAATATTTTTCCCGTACGAGGGTGGAGCGCTGACGTGGCAGGATAAGAACCACGGAAGGTTATTTGGAATCGGAGATGAATCTAGCGGCAATCGGCGAAAGCGTGCTTAACCGAAGGTGGCACGTGTCTCCTAGTGGATTAATGTGTCTCTTCACGCTTCAACTACCGGCCAAATTTTTTTCTCATTGTTTAATTTGCTTGATCTCACACGAAATCAAATACTCCATAACTTAAAAATTGAGCCTTTTTTTGTCTCCAGATTTCTCTAAATTACTAGTAATATGTCGTTGGCTAGTCAATCACTCTCCAGATCCTCCCAATTTGAATACCAAAAGTCCTTGGCTTCATCACTCTCTCTGCTTTAGTCTTTCCCTGTAGAGCTTCATCAAAGATCCAAGTCATGTTTTTTAAACAAAAAACACAAATGATCCAAATGATGTCATGTGTTTACGTAATTAGCAAGGAAGTTTTATTTATTTGATGGATTTGAACATCTTGGTCATGTTGTTATGAAATGAGTTGCATATCCAAGTAAGTGATGAACTTTGAATACGAGTTAGGTCTCCGCTAACCGAAATGACGCAGTATTGGATGTTATGTTATCTTGCACCTTTAAGTTTATAGGATACTAAAGAGTGATACAGTTTAAAGCCATTGGTGTTACTGTTCGCTCATAAGCATCATGGTGCCTTCTTATTGCTCTGTGAGCACTTACATTGGTTCATGAAGAAAGACCTTGAACGTTTTGCACTTATACCTCACTGTGAGCACAGCAATACCGGTCCGGTCTTGGCATGTTAATAAAAATAAACAATTATAAATGTTAGTGTCTTAACAAAATAAATAAACCACACATATCATCTCGATCACGTCAACTTCNCTTTTTTTTTTTTTTTTTTTTTTTTTTTCTTTGTGAATTCGAAAATCTATTTTCAGTGTACGTTGTGTATATATATTCCAAGAAAAATTTACTGAAATTTTAGTTAGGGAGTAAGATCAACAAAAAGTTTCTGTATAACAACATTGACAATTTTTGTTTTTATAAATCATGAAGCCTACTACTCTGTTAGTGATATATTGTGTGTTGACGTTCTTCGTAATGAACAATGATAAAGGTATAGTATTCTCATTTTGAAATACTTTTGTTACTATTTTTGGTTATTCTATCATTTTTGATCCCATATATAAATGTACAAATTTTCCTGGTTAAAATACGAAAATAGAGGTGGAAGCTTGTACAGGAACAAGCTTTACTGGACCTGGAAAATGCGGTGCTAACTGGAAAGAAATGTGCCTCAAAGAATCCCAATACAAGAGGCCAGCTGTATGCACATCATGTAGAGACTATGTGAGTCGTGTTACCAAACTGCCAAGTCATAATTGCAATTGTCACGCTACTGCTTGCCCATAATTAACCCCCCAAAAAAAAAATATCTTTGCTTAGTTTTTGGTCTTTAAATAACATGATTTGTATCAGTCTAACGTTTTTTATCGAAATTACATGAGCACTTTCGGGTTTTTCTAGTTCCGTTGTATTCACAAAACATGTAATTTCCAGAGATGTTGAATATATGAGGTGATAATAAACACCATATTTGGAATCATTTCATTAAACGAATTCAAAACTCCACTCCAGCACATCCATTGCTGTGGCGGTCTCAAAAGAAAAAAAACCATAGACGGACATATTGGTCAAATATGTATATTGTCTATACTTTTGTTCTTTCTAGTTAAAATATGACTTGGATCTCGCAGTTCGATGAAGCTCTTGGAAGCGTCAATAGCTTCTGAATATCTCTGGCTACATGGAGTTTGTTTGCAGCAACGATTTTCACAAGCTCAAGACAAGGTAACTTCTCCAAGAAATGCTTCACTTTGTTCAGCTCATGAGCCTGACATTTCCAGCAGCTTCACTCGACAGGATGATAAGCAAGATGATACGGTCTCCTCCGAGTCATTGCAAGGAAGGACATGCATTTGCCACATTTATTTGTTATGTAATGGTTGAGACCCTGAAACATAATGGAGACAAAAGTATATAAAGTACGAATCTAAAGTCAATGCTGACTTTGATACCGAATTAGTTATGATTTATAACTTAAATCCCATCGATTACTCCAAAGAGAAGAGTTCTGATCAAGGCATCGATAAAACAAATGCCATCTTCAAGTTAAGGACCATTGTGTGGGAAGACTCCCTTTGTTTTTTTATAAGCTCTTAAACAACAACCAACAAAAAAAAAAAAAAAACACCAAAGGAGACGCATGACAAAAGCCGATTCGATCCATTGAGCGAGCTATTATAAGACTAACCTACTAAACAAGAAATCATATAATAACGTTTCAAAGATTCAGCATTTCGGAAACAGTTGAAAATCTTTCCCGGGAAAATGAAAACGCCTCTGACAAGCAGCATCTTTTTTTATGTTTTGGAGTCTAATTATACTCTGCTCACTTGAGCTGCAATTTGGTATAGAGATCCGCTGCTCTAGATAACGACTGTATCGATATCGGATAACCCTTTCCCATCTGCACATAAACACACCATTTAAAACCGGTTTCTATTACTAATTACACTAAACGGAATCCAAAAATGTTTCTGTATAACAACATTGACCCTAGAATACAGAGTGAACGACAACCCGGAAATTGAGCAGTTTGAATAGTGACTATAGAGAGTTGATAAGTTTCACAATCAGTTCGATTTATTCGATGATGATTTTGATACAGACTAGTTATGACCTACTTTAATCCTATTGATTACTCAAAGAGAAGTACTGAGCAAGCTATCGAAAAAAATAAAACCTACTTTGCTAATTGCAACAGATACGGCTAAGTGGCTCTCCACTTTTACCTCGAAATTTAGGGATTTGGAAATTCGAGAGAAGATTCGTCGAAATTGTTGCAGGCAAATCAAAGAGTGGTGAATTAGAATTCAGTGGAATAAAAAAAAAAGGTTTGTTGATAAACTTTGGAGATCTCAAGCGATGTATAAATCATATTGTAGGCCTGAGATGAGACCCTTTGGGCAAGCAACTTTAGCCATCCGGCCCATTTCTGCTGGTTTTCGCTCATTTGTATAAATGGAATTTTATTTTTGGACTTTCCTTGATTGGTTGTGTGTATGATGAAGGCACCTGACATGACTCAACAGTATCTTAAATAGAATGTAGAATATTTGATCCAACAAAGGAGACACACAAGACCAAAAAAGCCAATTCGATCGATTGAGGCTACTAAAAGACTAACCTACGAAACAACAAATCATATATAATAATGTTTCAAAGATTCGGCATTTCGGAAACAGTTGGAAAACTTTCCCGAGTAAATGAAAACGCCTGTGACAAGCGGCAACTTTTTTTATGTTTTGGAGTCTAATACTCTCTGCTCTCACTTGAGCTGCAATTTGGTATAGAGATCCGCTGCTCTAGATAACGACTGTATCGATACCGGATAACCCTTTCCCATCTGCACATAAACACACCATTTAAAAACCGGTTTATATACACTCAATGGAATCCAAAAATGTTTCTTTAAAGGGTTTGATTTAAGCACTTACAGTACTGCATAAGTGGAATGCATTCACATAACCAGCATACTTCGAAGCTGCAGAAAAAAAAGAGCACTCTGAATCAACCAAACAAGGATCTCTCTCTACACAAAACTAAAAAGGCTCGGTATGAATTTATTACTCTTTTTCAATCCTGCAGGCTTTGCCAGCAAAAGGGCGTTCATAAATGCACCAACATTCTCTCGCAAAGCATCCTCAGGAAAGCTCATCTGGTTTAGGGAAAGTGTTCGTTTTTTAGGAATTACGCTAATGAAAATTCAGATTTTAACTTTGTAAGTCTTTGGGAAGAGATGATGTAACCTACCTTTCCAAGTGGCACATGAAGAATAGAAGTTTTATCCATTCTGAATTTGGTATGTCCAGCTTTTGCGTCTTTGACTGCTTTCGTGACATCCTTGGTCACACTACCTTGCTACAACAAGATCATATTATTGGTTCTATTAATTTAAGTGACTGATGCATATTAGAGTAAGATGTTGAGTGAAGAATCCAACTCACTTTGGGGTTTGGCATCAAACCGTGATTGTTAAGAATCCTTGATATCTGCAAATCAGCACACAAAACCATTTGCATATGAAGTCAGAGTATATCTACCATCTTCATCATGTTGTAAACAGATTTGGATAAGTGCTCAAATCTAAGAACCTTGTAAACACGGGGCATCATTTTCGGAGTTGCAAGACATCTGTCAAAGTCGATCTTGCCGCTTTCTGCATATAGAGAGTTGTTAAGTACGTTAGAACGATTGGAACACAAATAGATGTCAGAAGTGAATTATTGAATGAGGGTGAAGTAGAATGCATTGGTCAATTACTCAAGATTTCTTCAATAAGCTCAAGACCACCAACAACATCAGCTCCTGCAGCTTTTGCATCCTCTGCATCAGTCCCCTCAGCAAAGAAAGCCACTTTCACATCCTGAACAAGGAAGATCATTTCTTGTATTTTTACAAGTGGCAGATAAAAAGAAATTCTCATCATAGATAAGAAGGACAGTTGTTTATTTTTACCTTTTTAACAGAGTGTGGTAGAGCCAAAGTACCACGAACTATCTGCATTTTAAACAGTAACAGCAGTTAATCTACACATAAAAACAAGGAAAACATTTCCAGAGAAAAAATAAAGGAATCAAATACCAGCTCAGATCGGCCTTTTTCAATGCCCAACCTCACATGCGCCTCAAGAGTTTCATCAAATTTAGCCTTGGCATTGGACTACAACATTGAAGAAAACAACATCAGAACGACAAATATACTAATACAACAACGGATGCACAAATTAACGAGTCCATGTTTATCTCGACGCATTCCTATAGCAAATTTATACGAATCCACAACTCTCACAGTACCACCACTAAACAAAACTTGCATAATCTATCACTCGATTGAAGTGCATCAGCGTCTAACAAAACTTCCAAAGCCTCTCCTTTGAGACATTTCTACGTTGACATTATAGTGTAACACAAAATCCAAAACGAAAATCATATAATCCCAATTATTGTAGCTTCCTTACTAATACTCATTTGACGTCCCTTAGCTATGAAACAAGTAAAAGTTTAATCCTTTGACATGACACACACACACACACACACAAAATCCTGACCTTTATCTCTCTAATGGCCTCCATGAGATCGAAAATAGGTTTCTTTCCATGCCCCAAATCTGGTTTAAGCAATGTTGGTAAAGGAAGTGAAGATGTATCCTCTTCCACAGCAGTAGCTCTCAAGAACCTTCTTCTAGCCCGATTCTCTGCTTCCATCCTCTTCCTCTCTATCTCCATCTCCTCCGGAGTTCTCTCTCTCTCATCCTCACCGACGACGCGATCCTCCGGAAGCGGGGCCACACGCTGGGCGTAAGAAACCGGCGAGATTGAAGGAGCGTCTTTCACATATCGGATTTCTTCTCGCGTCAAGCTTGATCGATCTTCCTGGCTCGCCGATTCAGAATGAAGCGGCGTAGTAGAAGACGGTGGAGGAGAAGCGCGATCGGAGGGTTCGGATTTCTGATCCTTCGGTTTGGCGGCGTACGACACCGGCTCGAGTTTTCTGCGGGATTCATTTTGCGGCGGATTTAGATTCGAATCCGTGGTAGGATTCGAATCGGATGATGAAGAGGAAGAGAAGAGCCTAGGGATTTGTTGAAATGGGGACGAAAAGGATTTGGTAAGACCTTGGCGGCGAGCTTGAGAGAGCAGAAGCTTCATTGCTGCCATTGTTTCACTTCTTCTTCACTCGTGAGGTTTTTCGTGTGAGTGCGCGATTTGGGAGGGGTTTAAGAGGATTTCTGATTTCCAACTTAATTAAAGCTTTTTCTCTAAAATTTACAAAACCTGAGGGGCCAGAGATATAAATAATTTGAGAGTAAAATCTCTTATTCTCAATTAATACCCAATTCTCTTGTTTTCTCTCGAAAATGGACCTACAGTTTTGTAAATTGAACGTTCGATCAGATTTCATGGTTTTTGAGCTTTACAACAGAGAAAATGAGAGTAAGGTTTTGCGATTAAAGACATCAAAAATGGCTGAACTGTCCCAACAATAAATCGAACATGTCGTCAGGAGTTAGAAGAGTCGTTCCTCCAATAAGCAGGCCAATGTCTGGTCTTCCGCTCTCCGACACAGCCTCTTGAGCTTCCAAAACCTTGACAATGGCGGAAACAGAGTCACAAGACTGTCATTACAAAGATAGGCCTAAAACCAAATGAATGGAAATTTTGTGGTGAAGAAACCTACCTCTCGACCATTAATTCCTCCAATGACAAAGACAAGAATGACACTCTGATCTGCAAGGCTCGGTTTTGCCTGCAATCCCAGACATCAATATCAATGTCTATCTTGTGAAGGATGGGGACAAAAAGAAAGAAAGTAATGAGTAGAGGAGAGAAAGGACTAACTAACCTGACCAAGACCAAACCTTCCAAACCCACTTTTGAAAAGCCTTCCTACGGTTGAGGAATGGTATTCTAAACCGGGGATCTCGTCTTTGCTCAGAACCTTTGTTATAAGCCTGTAGAGTAGTCCTTTGTTTCCAGAAGCATCACCGGGAAAGCCGCTCTCTGAAGCCAATGAGCCTTCTCTTAATGGTAGGTTCCTTGTTCTTAGACTCGATAACTTGTGGAGATACCTAAATAAGCTGTCTACTCTATCACGCAAGTCCAGTTTCAGCTGCATATCGTCATAGGACTCGTCTGCTTTACTATTGTCAGCGTCTTCTTCTTCTTCCTCCTCGCCCCATTTTCCCCACGGATCATCATCAAGAGCATCAATGTCTAACTGATCATTAGAGAGAGTTTCTTTGGTGTCCTCGGACTTAAGGCGATTCAATCTGCCCTCAAGCTCTTCTGTCAACCCATTGAGAAACTTGAGATTTCCTGCTGATGGATTCTCGAGAACAACATCAACAATGGCTTCTTTTAGAAAATGCTCTTCTTGCCAAGAGAAAGGCCCGCCTGAGCCAGATGTAGGAAAATTCTCGCCAGCAAGAATGTAACCAACTATGGTAAGAAGCAGGGCATCTCGGAAAGAGAGAAGCCCACGCAATGAGGAGGAATCTGGTTTCTCATTCTTCTTCGCTTGAAGCTCTGCCACAGCGCTTTTGTTGATCAGGTCACTGATTTGAGCAGCCAAACCCTGACTCGTATCACCAGCACTTACGTTTAACATCATCTCCGCACTGCTGAAAGCATCCCATTTGGCACTCTGAGATTCATCAAGAGCAGCGGCTGTGGCTGACGCTAACTGAATTATCCCTTTGTTTTTCAACAAAGACGACTGGCTTTGGGACAATGCTCTGATCATGGCCTGGAGCTCCGGTTTTGTAGCATAACCAGGACGAGATCTCACGTTAACAGAGATGTTTTCACGACGCAGGGCCTCCTGGAGCCATTTCTTCACCAGTACACTTCCATCCTTTGTTCTCCTATCGATCATGGCCTCTAAGTAAGGTGTTCCTCTGAAACATTCAGTGCTGACAAGAGATCCATTTAGTAGTTCAGTCCAGTTGGTGGTAGATTTCCTGTCAGATTCATTAAGCAAACCTACATTTTGTGGATCAGAAGTGTATGAATCCCAGCCACGTAAAAAAGCTTCAACTCCTTCAGGAAGACCAGAATCCCTAATCTTGCTTGGTTCTTCATATAACATTTCCCCAAGTGGCACTTGAACATCAAGAGAAGGACGATCGATGCTTGGAAGCCCTTGTCTAAGCTGTGCTTGTGAAGAAAATCTTTCTGCCCGAGGCAAAGATGAAAAGATACGGTCGAAAAGTGAATCCCCATGACAGCAGGGAGTGATAAGATCAAGAGTACGGTCAACAAGTAACAAGCCGGCAGGTCTTTTGCGACGCCCTACATCATAAAGACTTGACATGTCTGTCAGAATCTTCCCAACATTCTTTGATAGATCACCAAGTGAAAATATTTCCAACTTCAACTCCATCTACAAATAATTTAAAATAATGACATGGTCACTAACTTCGGAAAAGGAACAGAAGAAATACAATTTTTGACAAACAAGCAAAACAGATATCTTGTAGTGTTGTAGGTCACATACTTCATCTATACATCTTGGGTTAAGTTAAAAAATATTTCTGCACTTTTTAACTTACCTTAAGAGCCAGCTGGTAAAGAAAATGTGCGGTAAGAGTTGCACCAGGAGGAACATCATCGGTATCAGACATAGATCCAGTACTTATAGGAGGCAGCCCAAAACTAAGAGAATCCTCATGTTGACGGGACAAAGATGCTTCTGCGACTGATCCTTGGGAAGGTAAGACAAACGCTCTAGGAGTAAAAGGACAAAGAATCAAGGGGAAGTGGTGCACCGAAACTACCAAGCCTTCTGCACCACCTGAGGAATTATCTACATTTTCATTTATAATGGGTTCCATAGTAAGAGATTCAAGTGCTGAGGAGAACTTTGAAACCCCTTTATCTTTTGATGTTGTGTCGCTTTCCTTGGTATGTTCATTGTAATCCTGAACAAGTAATGTTTCATACTCTCGATACGCGTCTGGACCTAGAGGTGAGTCAGGGCAGGCTGAGTGAGATCCCTGTAAGATAAAAAAAGTTCAAATTAATAGAGTAATTCATTGACTCTAGAAGACAGACAACTGTTCTGAATAGTCTTATATATGGAACGTTATTTTGAAGAATAAGCATAGAGAAGCGGAACTTCTCAAGGATAGAGTTTATGATGAGCACCTCTGAAATAGACGTGAAGACAGTGCAGCTACGAACACCTTCATGGGTGCTTAGACACCGTAGCATATATCGATGAGCATCATTGAGAACCCGAGATGTCATTATCACAATTCTATTTGCACAATCAAACTTTGAATTCCAATCAGCCACCTAGAGCAAAAAGGTACCAAAAGTCACATCTCCTCTTAAAGTAAAAGTATGGAATCCATTAAATCAAACAGAGCCGTTGGTCGTTTACAAGGCAATCTAAGTGGTGCCTAAGTCATTCAGACTGTTAGATCCCAATCATTCTACACA
Organism: Noccaea bulbosa; assembly: GCA_900406535.1. Lineage (NCBI taxonomy): Eukaryota > Viridiplantae > Streptophyta > Magnoliopsida > Brassicales > Brassicaceae > Noccaea > Noccaea bulbosa. The sequence continues at coordinate 46,063 of OVBJ01000217.1, read as the reverse complement.
AGCTTGAATGCCACCAGTGAGGACGTGTCCCTCATTCCAAGATCGCATACACTAGTATCAGTAAAATCAAAAGGAAAAATAGAATTCAACCATCCCATTCTATGTCTGGATCCTCAATCACAAACACTAAACGTTGATCCCCTATTCCTTAACCAGGATTTTGAAAACCAAAACTACACCGTCACGAACTCGCGAGCTTTACCGCATCAAGGGAAGTCATATTTTCAAGGCTGCAGAGTGCACGAGCACCTAGTTCCAAGAACAAAGGGAATGCTCCTGCTAATTGGAAACTCTCTGTGCAGCCAGCATCAATATACACAATTGCGTCTTTTACATGCTCTTCTATCTGCAAAACAAACGTTGAAAACTTTGAGATTTCATCAAAAGGTAGCTAGCATTTCTCAGGAAACACAAAACAGCAAAATAAGATTATTGAGAAATCCTTATGATTTCGGAAAAGGTCGAGATTTTAGGAGAAACAGATCAAAACGGGAAAAGGGAAACGAGAGCTCCACACTTACTTCACGGATCGAATTGAGACAAGATATCGCGACATCGATCAGAGCCATAGCTCTCAGCTACGTTAATCGCTAATTCCAGTAAGAGAAATGGATACAGTTGATCGAGATAGACTGAAATCGCCAGAAGATGCAAATACCATGAGATGTGTGTTATCCTATCTGAATCAGAATAACGCCTGAATCACCGGAGAAATACCAATTTCGGTTCACCGGGAAATTTCACCGACGACGAGCATCTTAACTTAGCTTGATATCGTTACTTTGATCGGTATCACTTTCTTTGGGCTTTTACCTCTTTGTGGGCCTAATATTATATTGATAATGGGCCTTTCCTCTTGAGCGTCTCAGGAAAACAAAACAAAAACTTCCACCATAATATAAACAAATCTCAAATGCGTTAATTTACTCACACCGTAACACAAGAAAGCAAATCATCAATCATGGGAAGAGCTTCTCGGCCAAGACAATTGGCAAAACCTACTAGAACCACTTGACAACTCACTTTGCCGACTCATCCTTCGAGCCGGCGACTTCTGTCAAGCCACTTACGACACTTTCATCAACGACCAAAACTCCATATACTGTGGAGCCAGCCGTTACGGCAAGCCATATCCTTCTTCCACAAAGTCATGCTCGACGATGCTAAGCATTACAAGGTCCTTTACGCAACCGCTCGTGTCAGTGACCACGAAGCCTTCTTTCTCAGCTCCATGTCTCGCGAGTCTTGGGACCGGGAGACTAACTGGATCGGTTATATCGCGGTGACGTCTGATGAACGGACGGCTGAGATTGGAAGGAGAGAGATCTACGTTGTGTTTCGTGGGACGACGAGAAATTACGAGTGGGTTAATGTGATGGGAGCGAAGTTGACTTCGGTGAAGGAACTTTTGATGGACGATGCAGATGGTCCTGAGGTTATGCTTGGATGGTTCACTATCTATACAACGGCTAATCCAGTCTCACCCTTCACCAAGATGAGTGCACGTTCTCAGCTTCTCACTAAAGTAAGTTTTTTTATACAAAATAACATCACTAGTTATATTTTTCCAAAACTACCAACAAATGTCTTTTCTCAAAAGTAAAAAAATTTGGTTTTTAGTTTAGTATTTTGGGTTAAGTGTTTAGTTTTGAGGGATGTTTATCTTTGAAGATTTATGTTTTAACTTTCAGGGATTAAAGTTCAATTTTAGCTTTGTGGTATATTTGGAAAAAGTGATTTTTGTGGTAGTACTGAAAAATAAAATTAGCAATGATAATTATGGAACAAAAACTTATTTTGATGTATTTTTGAGAATCGCCCCTTACAGTTATCAAATATATATGAAGAATAACTCGTGAGATATAGGAAGTTTGAGTTTGAGATCACGTATGTACTAATGTACAGTATATATCAATTTGAGTAAATGATAACGTTGTACGACAGATAAAAGAATTGTTAGAGATATACAAGGACGAGAAGCCTAGCATAGTGTTAACCGGACACAGCTTAGGTGCCACAATCGCGACTGTCGCGGCGCTTGACTTGGCGGAAAATGTCACAAACGGCTACAGCGGCTTGCCTCCGGTGACAGCTATTGTGTTTGGTTCTCCGAGAGTGGGAAACAAAGAATTCTCCAACAGAGTCAACGGACATAGCAATGCCAATATATTGCACGTGAAAAACGAAATTGATCTCATCACTCGTTATCCAGCTAAGATAATGGGGTACGTCAACATTGGGACCAAACTCAAAATCGATACGAGAGTTACACCTTTTAATTTCTTAAAGAAACTCGTCATCCTGGCGATTGGCATAACTTACAGGCAAGTCATTCTATTTTGCATATAAGACTTTGAAATATGATCCAATCACTTACTCAACTTAATGAAATGACTCCGATTTTTTGTGTGCATGTATAACAATATTATACAGAATAACTAAGAAGTATATGTAGTTTAACTAATGGTTATATTACATCATATGGTTGAACGATAAAAAAAATTATAGAAATGTTAAACTTTTCATTGAAACGCAAACACATAAAACTGCGACAATGTTACATGTAGGCAATGTTACAAGTAGTAGCGGCATGGAACGGGAAGAACGGTAAGTTCGAGATGAAAGTGAACTGAAACATAGCCTTGGTTAACAAATCATGTGCACTATTGACAGAGGAGTGTTTGGTTCCCGAGTGTTGGTGGGTCGAGAAAAACAAAGGCATGCTCAAGACCGAGAATGGTGATTGGGTCATGGCTACTCCCGACGACGAAGACTTGCCTGTCGTTGAGTTTGATTAGAAAAACAAAACAAAACAAACAAACAAAAATCTCTTTTTCGTGTGTCTCTATTGATTTGGTTGAATCTTCTTTTATCTGTTGATTGGGTTGATTTTTTTTGTATGGTTGAGAATGATATAGAAGTTTTGTGATACTATATGCCAATAATATTCCCACACCAATAATAACCTTTATCTCTTTGGATATTAAGTGGGTCACACACCATCATCATCACAACCACTTAAATAAAGTTTATGAAAAATGGCTACAAAAACATTTCTTTACACACACCATTTCTCTCTCTTTACACACACCATTTCTCTCTAATGGCTACAGAAACACCATGGGAAGAGCTCTTAGGCTCAAAGAATTGGGACACACTCATAGACCCATTTGACCAATCACTTCGCCTACTCATTCTCCGTTGCGGCGACTTTTGTCAAGCGACTTACGATGCTTTCGTCAACGACCAAAACTCCAAGTACTGTGGAGCCAGCCGCTACGGCAAGTCTTCCTTCTTCGACAAGGTCATGCTCGAATCCGCTTCTGACTACGACGTTGCTAGCTTCCTCTACGCTACAGCTCTTGTTGATCTCCCTGAAGGTTTGCTTCCCCACTCTAACTCACAAGAATCTTGGGACCGTGAGTCTAACTGGTTCGGCTACATTGCTGTTACTTCTGATGAACGGACAAAGGCTTTAGGACGCCGTGAGATCTACGTGGCTTTGAGAGGGACGAGTAGGAACTATGAGTGGATCAATGTTTTCGGAGCAAAGCCCACTTCAGCTGACCCCTTGCTGCGCGCACCGGACCAGAGCGGTTCTGGCTCTGGTGGAGTTGGAGCTACTAGTACTTATGCTAGTGACAGTGAAGACGAAGAGGGGACTAAGGTGATGCTCGGGTGGCTCTCAATCTATACTTCTGATAACCCGAAATCGAGATTCACAAGGCTGAGTCTACGCTCACAGTTGTTAGCTAAGATCAAGGAGCTTCTAGTGAAGTACAAGGACGAGAAGCCGAGCATCGTGTTGACTGGACATAGCTTGGGAGCTACAGAGGCTGTTATTGCAGCTTATGACATAGCTGAGAACGGTTCCAGTGGTGATGTTCCTGTGACTGCTATTGTGTTTGGTTGTCCACAGGTGGGAAACAAGGAGTTCAGGGACGAAGTAACACGCCACAAGAACTTAAAGATCCTCCATGTAAGGAACAAGATTGACCTCTTAACTCGATATCCAGGAGGACTCTTGGGGTATGTGGATATAGGAACCAACTGTGTGATCGAGACAAAGAAGTCACCTTACCTAAAGGATTCAAGAAATCCAGGGGATTGGCACAATCTTCAGGCAAGAATCTCTGTGAGAATCTTTCAATATCGGAGTACAACTTAATTTTTTTTTTATATATATATGTGTTCATATCTATGCAGGCAATGCTCCATGTTGTTGCGGGATGGAATGGGAAGAAAGGGGAGTTTAAAATGATGGTGAAGAGAAGCATTGCATTGGTGAACAAGTCGTGTGACTTCTTGAAAGATGAGTGTTTGGTTCCAGGATCTTGGTGGGTGGAGAAGAACAAAGGAATGATCAAGAACGAAGATGGTGAATGGGTCATTGCTCCTGTTGAAGAAGAACCTGAACCTGAATTCTGATTTGAATGATATCTCTGATTTTTTGAAGTTTCACGTTAAATGAACAATAAAAAGCAGTGCTCTAGTGTGATGAAAAAACCGAGTTATTTATATTAATTCAAGGTTTACGAGATGAGTGATTTCATCAACCAAACATTCAAACGGTTTTTACATTCTTACATATAAAGAAGAAAAGATTCTCGCAGAGTTACGGCATTAGATCAAAGACATTGATTGTTGTTACGAAGAGTGAAACTGCGGCTTAAGCTTTTGTTATCTTCAAGGACTTTGATCACTTCTTTCCACGAAGTTTAGCGCCAAGTGCTCTCTCCAGCTTAGAAAGGATCTGCTGGTTGGGGATTGCTTTACCAGACTCATACTCTTGAACCACTTGTGGCTTCTCATTGATGATCTACACAATGAAGCAAACAAACCGAGTTACATAAAACAGGTAATAAGAGTAAGAGATGGTGAGGAAGATAAAGTACTTGAGCAAGTTGAGACTGGGTTAGCTTCTTCTCTGTTCGGGCTTGCATAATAGCTTTCTTAAGCTCAGTAGGCACACGTTCATCTGCAATCACAAACGTTAAATGGAGCTTCAGCAACCACTACGCATCAATGAAAAAACAAGTTCCTCCAAGCCTAAACAGATTTCCCCAAAAACTCAACTTTGAACCAAGAATTGAACACATATTCCAAGAATACAGAGTTCCATTTCCTAGCCACTAGGGGAATCAATTCACCGTATAGCGAAGCAAATGATAAGACTGAGAGATAAGACTTACGAGTAAGGTTCTCAGTGTCATCATCAAGCGTTTTGGTGTTGAGAGAGGTGCCGCTTGAAGCCGCCTTGTTGGTTCCTGCATTGACTAAACACAAGTACACAACACACACAAAAAGAGAGACGTGATACAAATCAGAAGCCATAGCTGGAAATCACACATGAAACATTGAAATTCAAGAACAAAGATCAAAGCATATGCAAACCAAAGCAGACCACTTTAATGTCAAAAACGGATACAAACAACAGCTATCTGCGATGGAAATTTCAATTGACGACCAACATAAATCCTGATTTCTATTCGAGGTTCAATCGACAGCATAATAGCCAAATCGAGGAAATATTCCAGAGATATAATATGTTCAGGCCGCTTAAACTAGGACGGTGAATCATCATCAGTCAGAAATTAGGGAAAAACAAAAGACGGAGATCGAAAAGAGGAACAAACATTTTCTGACGGTCTCGATTTCGGCACCGGACCGGCGAGCGGCGTTGACGGTTTTCTCGTCGCGCTTAGCGGCAGAGTTGGGGGCTTTCTTTCTGATCACCACCGGCTCCCAATCCTGAGTCATCGGTCCAACTCCTGCCATGGTTTCGTTCTCGAGTTTTTTCTTTTGACAAAATCTAGGGTTTCTTTGTCGACTCTCGGTGAATACTGAATCAATTAGAAAAAGGAGAGAGAGATGAAGAAGATATTATAGAAAAGAAGACGAACCCCGTGCGTGAGCTTCACGCTTATTGTTTTTATCTTAAAAAAACAAAAATATTGTTTTCTCCGAATTATTGCTTTAGGAAATTACATAATATAACCTTTCTTTTTGTTTTATAATATAACCTTCCCATATAGCTTTTTTTTATCTAAACAATCCAAGCGAAAGCACTTGTTAATATTTCAATTTTGATTTTTAACCTTTTTGTCAACCATTGGTTAACATTTCACAAATTTCGTCTTTTCAGTTATATCTTCTTCTAAGCTGTATTTTATTTAGTTTGCGTAAGAATAGAGATGTAGAAAATATTTTTTTTTCCTTTTCGTACAAAATCTATTCCCACTTGATTCTCATGCAAATAAAATTGAAACTCAAGGCTCTATATGACTATATATGCTCAAGGATTGAAAAATGGAATGGGAATTACTGAAACTGAAACATAACCATATCCACATGATTCATTAAAAAATGACCAACAAGCTAGTGTTTTTGTTCGTATATAGAGTTAAATTTTTTGCTATTCAGTTTTATGGGGGCATTGTAGTAAATTGATGGATCCCACTTGTAGAAAAATATCTCAGCATATGGCAACAAAATCAATCTCTTAATAGTTTTTTTACTCTTTTATCTTACTAAAATAAAAAGCGGAATGAAATTATTACTCTGACCTCATTGCCTTCTCCTTCATCGTCCTTTCAACTTGTACCTCGTCCTCATTGAGATTCTATTTCTTCCGGATCTTACGCCACCGGCTCTCTCTCTCTTCAGGTTTCTTCAATCTCTTCTCCTCTTTTGGATAATATTATTTTGCTCTGTAGCTACCGTTTCAGCTCTTGTTTGATTGTGAAAAACGTATCTCCGATTTGAGATCGAACTCTTTACCGAATCAGATTACATGTATTACTGTGTGAGATTCTAAGTCTGATGGACGAGAAATGCTAGAAAAACGAATGGTTGATGATATAATTCAATTCGATTATACCCAGCGAAATTGTGAGCTTTCACGTTTTGAATTATGTATGTCGAGCTTGTGAGCGATTAAGCTCCCAAGTTCGAGTAACAATGAGGTTCTGTGATTCAATGCTCATTTTTACTCGAGATTTCTTCTAGAACCGTTATATGATAGATGTACTTTGGGAAATTATTCTCATATATATGAAGTAAGAATGTTTTGCATTGTGTAAGCTTGTAACTGATATCACGCCTGAATTTTTTTTTTTTGTTTTCTCTTTGCTTTGTTTCAGGGGAAAAAAAAATGATTGTTTGGGTTTAGAAGAAGGAAATGATAATCTTCCATGAAGTTTTAGTTTCATCAGTTTTGTGTTTATACAAGGAGCGGCTCTTTTCCTCTGTTGTCATTGACAAGTTTGGAGCTTCTTTTTTAATCTGAAAGGAGGGACATAAGTATATAACATAACTAGTGAGGCTGAGAATTTGGAATTTGGATTCAAGACCATGCCTTACTTTGCGCAGAGGCTTTACAACACTTGCAAGGCGTCGTTGGCTACAGACGGGCCAGTATCAGAGGAGGCTGTAGAGAAAGTCCGCAATGTGTTGGGTATGATTATGCACATTACTTGGGTTCTTCACTTTTTCGCATTTCAGTTTCTCGCATCTCTGTTGTGTGATCATTGTTATCATTTTAGGTGATTGTGAGACAGTGACCTTTTTATGATTTGTATGGCCCACAACATGTGAAACAGTTTATCTGATCATTCTGAAATTTTACCTTATATGTTTGTATTAGTTAAGGTCTGGTGGCAGTAATCTTATATCTCACTCTTATGTTTTGTTTGCTTAAATGCAGTGGTCCCCTGTTGGACTTACAACCTTGCTTGTAATTTTTCATGGTTTCAGAGAAAATCAAGCCATCTGATGTTGGAATAGAGCAGGAAGCTCAATTGGCACGGTCCAGGTCTGGTCCTCTCAATGAACGCAATGGAAGTCATCAGTCGCCTCCAGCGATAAAGTATCTTCATTTGCATGAGTGTGACAGTTTCTCTGTAAGCATACTCTTTTGACGAATCTTATGGCTGATTAGTCTTGAAATGTTATAGCTTACCGATGGCTACTACAAGATAGTAAAATGTGGGGCTGTGAAACTCTGGAGGAAAGGGTGAATCTTTTGTGATCCAATATAGGCTTTCTTAGAGAATCAGTGCATAAGAGTCCCAAACTTTCAGCTTTCAGTAGAGACAAAAAGGTTAAAACGCCTCTATAGCCGATTCTAAGATGGTTAAGTTGATATTTAATATTCTCTTCTTCCGCATATTCAAAATTAGGGGAATTAGGTGGGGGCATCCAAACATGGTCCTTGAGAGAATCTCAGGAACCAACCATTGAAGCCATGGCCCTTGAAGTCTGCAAAAAAAAAAAGCCTATGACAAATGATCTAGAATGTATGAGTAGTCATATTCTAAGCCGTCTATAGCTGGGGTTTTGTTTTCATTGTACTGCCACTATCACTATCTCTCACTTGGTTCATTTTGCGAAAACAGATTGGAATTTTCTGTATGCCACCTTCCTCTATGATACCCCTTCATAACCATCCGGGCATGACCGTGCTAAGCAAGCTCATTTATGGTTCAATGCATGTGAAGTCATATGATTGGGTAGAGCCTGACCTGACCGAACCAGAAGATCCATCACAAGGTATAACAACCATCGTCCTTCTCTTGCACTCAACTCTTTAAAATGATCACTCTTAATTTGGTCTAATTGTATAAACCCTTTTGTTCACAAGCAGCAAGACCAGCTAAACTGGTGAAGGATACTGACATGACAGCTCCAACCCCATCAACCACGTTATATCCAAGAAGCGGTGGAAACATTCATTGTTTCAAAGCCATCACACATTGTGCTATTATTGATATATTAGCTCCACCTTACTCTTCAGATCATGGCCGCGATTGCACTTACTTCCGGAAATCCAGAAGAGAAGACTTACCTGGTAAGCTCTCGAATACACTCTGATGTTTTGGTTAGTTAGAAAATGTTCAATCAAAGCCTATGTAGCCACCACCATTCACTGTGAAGAAACTTGCTCTTGATGATTTGTGGACTTTGTACTTATAATTGGATTGTGAAAACGGAGCACAGGTGAAATAGAAGTGGATGGGGAAGTGGTCTCGGAGGTGACATGGCTTGAGGAGTTTCAACCGCCTGATGACTTTGTGATACGACGAGTCCCGTACAGGGGTCCTGTTATTAGAACTTAAATTTTTATCATTATTTCTCTCTTATGATTTTCATATATTATATCTTGAAAATTCTCACGTAATTTGGGCGGGTTTGGATTTTTATTTTTTATTTATATTATTGTTCCTTTCGGAAATGATCAATAAAAATTTGGGGGTGTTTTATATTGCAAAAAAAACGAGATTGTACATACTGATTTGTTGTGTGATAAGCTGTCTCCGTTTCATAATATTGCAAAAGATTTATAGTCCATCGTCGTTTTCAAACCCTCTTCCTTTTTATGTCACTCACATTTTGTTTCCTGTCATCAGATAAACCAACTTTCCGCTTATTTATGATTCTCGTGTAGAAAGAAAACCAAAACTATTGATTCCTCCTACATCGATGATGATGATGACGAATATGAATGATGATGAGTATAGATCAACAACCAGCAGTGAAATGGTCTCAAAGATAGACCCAACGACCAGATTAAAAGAAAAAAAAGAGCATTTTGGAAGAATCATGGTTCTTGCTTAAAGTTTATAAATCTAATAACCTATAGTCAAAAATTCGTGGAAGACATTGGCTAATGAAAACAACAGTTAGGGGAGTATTGTTGGTCTAAAACGTTAACATGTTCTGCTCTTTTTTTTTTTTTTTCCTAAATTGTAAATATCATATAAAATGAAAGTTTAGGATTTACAAAGAGCAGAGCCTAACATAATTGATACCAAGGTAGCAAGAGAGTTGAATAAGATTTGAAAACTTCATCGTAGCCAGAGCTGCATCAGGTTGTCGCAGCCCTTACGTCGTCGTCTCGAGTTGATGATGTTACGCATGTCTCTATCGAGCATGTTGAAGATAACTTCAGGTGGAATTAGGCGCTGGTTATGGAGAAGATTGTTCCGTTGCCTTGAGGTGGTGTGAATATCCTCTATCCCAACCGCCTTGAACGCAACGCAGTTCTGGCCACTCACGGGCTATGTTACTCTGCAAAGTAATAATATTGTTTTTTTATTTTGTTTTTACTTATGAGTATTAAACAATTTATAGAACTGAGAAAGAAAATTGAAGCTCCTGGTCATGACTCATGAGTAAAGATATACGTTAGGCATGTGATGCGGAAGAATTCGAAGACGGTGCCTTATTTTGCGGCGATTCTTTAGGGCAACATGCAGATTTTTTTAGCTTCTTGCATCTATATGTATACCCTATAAATAATTATATAAACCCGATCAAGGTACTTTTTATTAAAAATTTTGTAGAGATCTATACTATATATATATATATATAGTATAGGTATGGATAAAAAACGAAAAAAAATATGATTTGAAATAAACCACCAATCAACGTGCATGGTAAAGTTTTATCAACTTGCAAGAAAATGTTAAATGTGACGAAGCCGTTTACCAAGTTTGGTGGTTAAATAATAACGTATTCGCGAAATTGAAACTGTATATAATATATATAATATAATTGAACTTCTGATTATACTTAAATTTCAAAATAACAATTTATCGTATTATCTTTTGTCAAAGCAATTTTTATTTCTATTTATATAAGGTATCTACTAAATGTTGAAACGAGTTCTTCATCGGAATATAGGGAGATAATTTTCTTGGAAAACCGTCGAAAACAGATCTAACAAATAAATTAATGTCGATTAAAGAAATCCAAGAATTATAAAGGCAATTTGAAATACTATACTCCTTCCTAAACGAGGGCATGGGAAATGGAGGAATTGTGAATGGAGTGTCGGTACGTAAGTAGGTTAGGACAAAACATAGTTTTCTCATCTTTCTTAGCGTCCACATGAGTCTCTACGATTCCTTCTCTCACATTAATGAGCTCTTCACTCCTAATTAACTACTTCGAATATTTGTCCTCTATCTCTCTCTCTCTCTCTCTCTCTCTCTCTCTCTCTCTCTCTCTCTCTCTCTCTCCACAACCCTAAATTTGTAGATCGAGAGCGTTGAAATTTGATCCTATTGCGTTGAAATTTGATCCTATAGCGTTTTACATATATGTTCCAAAATGTTTGTATAGATATGTGTGTACCTAGAGTGTCGGAATCTTGCATCGGGACGGTTTATTATAACTAAGTATGTATAGTTTTGGGGTAATTTAACTTCACACATCAATTGTAGTTAAATTTTGTAAAATGTGCTTGTCCTTGCTAGTTTGTTTTCTTGAATTACTTTGTGACGGTATTGTTACATCGGTTCAAACGGGTAAATGTTAAATTTTAAAAGAAAAATTTACTATTGTTTTCAGAGTCTAAAATTTTATTAATTTAATAGTTTATCCGTGTTTATAAAGTTTTTCACAAAAGAAACTAAATACAAAGGTGCTATTGTGCTGCTTTTGAATCATCAAAATGGCACTTGGACAAGGAGTAGATAATTTGGTAATTGATTGTAAAACATAGTTAATCACAAGTTGAGAAAATGAGCATGCCCTAATCTCAAAGAGAAATCAAAGCAGGTGTGTGACCCAAGGCCTATTGAAAGGGGTCACAAAAGAAAAAAGTAAAACCAAAAAGATAAAGACAACTTCTTATTTTGTACAAACGTGAACCCAAGAATCTTTGGGAATCACATCCTTAACTATTTGACAAAACCCCTTTCTCTTTACTTTATAAGTTTTGTTTGTAAACGTTGGGATTGAGGACCGTCCTGTACTCAAAATATTTTTGATGTCAATAGCAAAAAAAAAATTAGCGAAATACAGATGAACACTTTCAATAATCAGCTTAGATCGATGGTTGTCATATATGATTTGTTCTCTTGATATCAGAGAATAAATTGGTATGTGTAGATTATATAGATTTACCAATTTTATTATCATTTACCTCGTCTGAAAGTGGTTTAAAAAAAAAAGTGGTTTTAAAACAATAGGTATAATATGACAAAGAGGTAAAGCATAGTCTCCGGCAAAGGTCAACTTAACTGGAGATTATCAAAGAGAAAAAAAGGTTACAAAGACAAGAGTGGTTTGGTCGGATAGAATTGTTTAATCATTCACAAAAATACAATTCTAATGACACAAAATATTCGACTGCTAATTGTAAATACATATATATAGACTTGATTATTTTAACCAAGATGCGTAATATGTGTTTAATAAACCAAATGTTAGACATCCTAGATATGATCATATCATATATGAAATGCACATTTTGTAAACAGAAGAATTGATTATCAAAACTCTGTATAGTCTTGAACTTCATATATACTCCATACAATATTCTACATTTCTACAAAAGAGATCATTTATTTATATTTCCGTATAAATTCTATATAGTCATGAAGGTGATAAGTTTAGATGTCCTAGTCATAAAAAGAACAAACGGATATATTTCTGGTCTGTTAACAAAAATGAAGCAAAACCTAATAACTAATATGATTTCACCAAACGGAAGATTCCAACACACTTTTCCAAAAGAAACACATACTCACACACGTAAACATGCATGACATAGATAAGAATATATATGTCTATAAAATAATTATAGTTTTATATCATCGAAGAAGACTATATATATACTAATGCATTTTTAATATATATATGACTGTATCATATGTATTATTGAAATTAAGTCCTAATACCTCTTTGCTACATATAACTCAAGATTATAGCCTACATACGGAGTAATTGATCTCAAGAGCTATAGCTAGAAACCTCTCTCGCCGGAGAGACATGGCCGGGAAATCTTCGCCTGAGAAATGCTCCATGTGGATTGACCTGAACAGAGCAGAGGCGGAGGAGAAGAACAATGAAGAAGGGTCATCATCAGTTGAAGACGAAGACCAACAACAAGACACGAGTAGTAACAACGTGAGACAGTATGTTCGATCCAACATGCCTCGGCTTCGATGGACGCCTGATCTTCACCTTTCCTTCATCCGCGCTGTCCAACGACTAGGCGGTCCACACAGTACGATTCTTTCTCTCTCTGTCGATCTCTCTGTGATTATTTCTTGTGGTCGTAACCGTTGTATGATTTTTCACAGGAGCGACACCGAAATTGGTTCTTCAAATGATGAATATGAAAGGACTGAGTATTGCACATGTGAAGAGTCACTTACAGGTATCACACTATGTTTTCTCGAAGATTGTATTAGTTTTATTATTCATTTTTTCAATGTTTAGATGTTTCTGATTTCTAGATGTATCGGAGTAAGAAGCCAGAGCCATCATCTAGACACAGCAGCTATTTGCTGGACATGATCCACATTCCTTATGGCGATTTAAGACATGTCTACAACTCTAAAGCCGTTCCAACAAGGTCATTCACATACACAATCCACAAAATTCAAATTTGTTAGATTTCTTTTGAGACCAAGAAGTTAAAATCCGCATTCTTTTCTACAGAGTAGTAAATCAAGATGCAGTTTATACAAATCTCAGAGGTAACTTTCTAATGCGACCTTCCAGCTGGTTAACCGGAAAGGGGACTCATAACCGAGACAGAACAGAGAGCAAGACTCTGCCTCTTCTTGAGGTAACTACTAAGCTTGAAAGAATCAACGGAGAATATTTTATTGAAATCTTGGTGAAATCTTGTACAGATTAGGAAGACGACTCATGAGAGAAGAGTCCGAGAAGAAGAACAGGCTAGAGAAGAATCAAAACTAATGTCCGGAGGAGGTGGAAATCAGTTGCCTGAGTTAGGAAGCTGCAGGCAAAAACCAAGAGGTGATATCAACACGATGCTCTCACTCTCTCTGTTCTCCACATCGCCAGGAGACCACTAGCATAGTAGAGAGACTTTGTTTTTCGTTAGCCATTTCTTGGGATGAGTACTTAGCCAGGATCTGAATCAATCAAGGATCTGGGATCATGCTTGATTCAGATCCTGTAGGTACTTTTCTTTCCGGCAAATTGTAATCTTACAGAAAATCAGAATCAGGTAACAGAGGGCAAACAGAACACGTGTAATACCCAATAAATATACGCTTCCTCCTCAAAACCACCAAACCAAACTACATGAGAAGAAGTCTTACTAACTTCTTTACCACCAAAAGGATCAATCTTGAGCTTCAGATAACTTCAAATGCAACGATCTAACTACTCTGCTCAACGTCGCCGTCACATTCTCTGCAATTTCATCTCCAACTTTAACGACACTGCAAGTCCACAAGCTCTCTCGATCTGCTCTTTCCAGTTTCTATGCTTCAAATCAATCGCCACTCCGGCGAATCTTCGGTAGTGTACTGTTGATAAGCGGATGAGGGAGACCGATCCGATAAGAATTCGTACGGCTTGTCTGTGGAATCTACTTTAGAGTATCGATTAGGTAAACGAATTCGTCTTCCTCTGGAAGCTGCGCCTTCTCCGTCTTTGATTTTTAGTTTCTCCAATTGAGCAAGGCCTTAACCGCATCTTCCACCGTCTTCGGACTTACTCTTGACGTCTGCAGTTGAGTAGGTATGGTCTCCGGTGGCGACGGCGACGGCGACGGCGACGACGGCTGAGCTGCGGTAATCATTAATCGGTCGGAGAGATTGAAAAGTCAAAACCTTTGCGAAGATTCTGGGTTTTTGGCAGGCGAACGAAAACATCTCATATGAATATTTGGGCTGAAGAAGGCCCATTAATGTAGGTTGTGGGCTTAATTCTGTTGTTCTATAAATTGTCAATGGATTTTCTATTTTGAAGAGGAACTTTTTTTAATGGGCCTAATTCTGTTGTTCGACTCATAATATTAGTTAGGTGATGATCATAGTAGGAAATAAAGAGTTTAATATTTTAAAGATGAAGTTATGTAGTATATATATATAGTATATACATATAAGAGGTAAACAAAATGTATTTGACGAGGCATCTGACTCAGGGCTATATACTGAAGGAAAGAAAACATGTGGCACATTTTTAAAAAATTGTGTATTTGGATAGTAAAAATTGTTAGAAGTAAGATATGATGCAATTTTTCTTTCTTTTCAATGGAAATATTTCTCTAACTATAACTTAAAGATTGACACATGTCTAATTAAAGTAAAGCTACACTTGACCTGATAAAAATGATATTAATTTCATATGAATAGCTTTAGATACAGAGTATTTAATTCTATAATATATTTTGATGCAGTATGGAAATGAAAATTTTTAAGTAGACAATATGCGTATGTGGACCAATTACACCACTGAAATTCAAAATATGATTGTTTTAGCCATTTTTTAGTTTTATTATTTTTTCCTAATAGTTAAATTCCTTTTTAGTTTTTAGACTTAAAAAACAAAATTTATTTAAAAATAATTATAACTACATTAATTTAAAAAGTTAATTTATGGATTTTTTTTCTTTTGTCACATTTTTTTTTTTTTTCAATATATTTGTTTTTTGCTTGATCAGCCAATCTTCAATTATATATTTTTCATCTTTCACTCTCTGTCTTCTAATGCGATCGAGCTGTTATTTTGTTTTGTTTTATGAAGATTATTTCATTGTGAGAAGCTGAACTGGGAAGAGTACGTTCATCGAATTCGTTGATCTCCTGCTGTGAGTTTTTCTGAAACTCTCATTCTAGTTTTTTTCTCTTTAGTCTTTTCAGGGTCATTTTCTTTCTTCTGGATCTTTGACCATTTTGGTTTATGGTTTCTTGTGTGTTTGGATCTGTCGTAACTCGTACGTAATTTATCTTTTATATTGAATGGAAGCTTACACTTGGGGTAGCTCTTATCAAATTGTTCATATGAGTTGAAAATCTATGCAGGATTTTGAAATTTCATCACCAAGGGCTTTCATGGGATCTAAGTGTTGTAGTTGTGGCCGAGGATCTGACGTTCAAGAATCCGTTCATGCACCCGTCATGACGTAAGAGTGGTCTATAATAATTTGAAGCCAGTCTTGAGAATTCTTGAATATTCAAAACGTTCATATACAAGTTAAAACTTTGATAAAGAGAAAGAAATGCAACTTGTTTGGTTATTGGAATGTGTAGATATAAATTGAAGCGGAAGCATTAAAAAACACATCTCTCATCATTTGTTTGTTGTTTCACTTATCCTTAATCCTCAGATTTTTTTTTTTTTTTTTACCTAATCATTCTTTCTTTTTTTTTTTCTATGCAGATTAGCTGACCTCCGGCAACAAGCTGCAGGTACATGAAAGTTTGATTCTCAATATTTTGGTATCTAAGTTTTTTTTTTTTTTTTTTCATATACTGTGATTAAGGAGGTGCTCATGTGATTTTAGAACGCGATGCTATGGCAACGGAAGAGACAAGAGAACATGATGTTGCGCCAATATCAAAACCGGAAGCTTCAAGTTCAACCTCGAGGCCTCCAGAAGTCTTGGAGAGATCACAAGAAGAAAACTATAGTACTAAAGAATCAAGAAGAAATTTTGGTCACGATGGGATGTCGTGCTATAAAGCATCGAATATGCTTTGGAGTACTGGGTCGTTTTCTGACCCAATCCCACATGGTTTTTACTCTGTGATCCAGGTAAGCTATCTTTAGGTTGCTACATTATATATCTTTGTTCTGTAATTTTTGTGAGTTAGGTTTATTTGAACTTGGTTTACCTTGTGTTGTTTGTCTGTCAAGAATCAATTTTTGTTAGTTGACTACACTGTTATTGAATTTGCAACAGGAGGATAGATTGGCGCTTTTTAAAAGCATTCCAACGCTAGATGAACTTCGTGCGTTGGGTAACGAAGGTGTAAAGGCAGACGTGATCCTTGTGGACGAAGATATAAAGCTTGACCGGCTAAAGAATTTTGTCACCATAACTGTCGAAAATTTGACGACACAGGAAGTTATTAAGAAAATCTCTAGTCTGGTAAGAATGGATTTGACGAGCATAATCTATATGTCGACATCTCATTTGCTAGTAGGACTTATTAATTGTGGCTACAGAGCAAATCATTTTGTTACTTTATCGTATCGTTGCATGCAATGACATTTGGTTCTAAATAGTGTCAAGGCATGGACATTCAAAACAAATATGTATGAATTTATTATAATTATTTTTATTTATTCAGTTTCGGAATATTTGTCGTTCTAGGTCGTAGATTAAAAACATATTAGAAATTCTATTATATCCCAAAAAGCAAATTAGCTGTTAGTATTTTTTTATTGGATCTTAGGTTACATTAGTTATTTAATACTAAATTTTGTAACTACAAACGACAAATATTTTGAAACAGAAAACAACAAGTATTTTGAAACGGATGATGAAGTATATAATCATTTAGGTTATCGGGAAATTTTAATTAAATGTTTTCTTTTTGTAGGTGGTAGGTTTCTACAACCAACCACCACTGCAGAGTCCAGCAAAAACTGATGATTTTCCAAAGCTAGGAAAAATCAAACCTGGTTCTTGCCGCAATCGAGCAATCTTGTTTAAAGTTCTAGCTGATGCTATTGGTCTTGAAAGTAAACTTGTAGTGGTAAGTTCTCTATAGAAATGTGAATATCCGCCTTGTATATATCACTCCATTTTTTCCACATCTCATTGATTGGTTCTGAGAAGTTACATTTCGACTAATATTATTTTTAACAGGGTTTTCCTAATGACCTGGAATCTTCTGCAAGTTTCGACTCTTGTAAGCATATGTCTATTGTGGTCACGCTCAATGATGAGGAAATGGTAGTCGACCTTATGCGATCTACTGGTCGGCTTATACGAGTGTCAAGCCAGGAAATTCATAAGGCTCATATCTCAGCTTCAGAGAATGACTCGTGTCAATCACCATATACGCCCAACAGTACCATGTATGAAAGGTAAGGAAATGTAACAAAATAAAATAAATAAAAAGTTGAAATAATTGAATGAAGATGTGTGAAAGTATAAAAATATGTCATTAATTTTTCGTTTTTTTTTTTTTTCTTGTTTCCTCAGTATGTCACGAATCGAGCCAAACATAGCTAATGAACTTTTGCAGCTTAGCCAAGGAAAGGTCATCGGAAGACAAAATTTTGCTACTTCCAGGTCATTTTTGCATGAAAATATCTTGAAGCCAAGACATTATCGTCTGTCGTGGAAATGATCATTAATTATATAATGCCGTTTTTCTAATTTATGTGATTTGATTTATGTTGAGTTTTCAGTCCTGAGTATTCTTATGTCAGAACTCGTGAGAGGCTCTTCCTAAATGGTGACAAACAACCGGTCAGAGAATTCAGCGACGACGCATCAAGGTTCTTTTTCGCCTACAAATTCTAAAAACTCATACATATTTGTTTTGAACTATCAGTTTACAAAATATATATATGTTTGTCTGTAATTGACTGTTTGTCAGGCATATATATATGCTTTCAACCGTGGTGTGCTTTTGTTACATATATCATTTACATGCTACTTGTCTTCTAAAGCTTTAGTTAGTATCCTCAGGTTCCCTTAAAGCCTGTCAACTATCTTTTCTGATATAATGTGAAAATATTGGTAACCATAAAGTCCGTGTTATTTCTTTGATTGGTGTCCTAGCTATTATATAACCTTGTTTAGTTAACTAAAATTTAGGAGATGTGAACGAGATACATTTAGAGTATCTAGCTTAACAATCAGAATAGTTGTGAATACTATATACGCAGTTTATCGTTACAAAAGGTCAATGGTATTTATGTATGATTCATTAGTGTGCTTTAATACTAACACTTTGGCTGGAACAAAAACTAATTGGTTTTAGTGCGTTATAAATACTGATGTCTTCATTTTTTATCTGCAGCTCTAAATCAGATGAAGCAGCGAAACTGGAAACTAAGAGAATAAGGAGAAGCCCTAGTGCAAGTCCCCAAAACTATCAGAGCCAATCATCTGAAGAATGGAACATAGATTTTTCTGAGTTGGAAGTTGGAGCTAGTGTTGGGATTGGTAAGAACTGTTTTGTAATCAAGTCATACGGAGTGTTTTATTTTCAGAGAAAAAAATATACTTTTTGTCTTTGAAAAAAAAAAAAAAAAGAATCCAACGAACTAACTGTTTTTGTTGGAACCATACAGGATCCTCTGCAGAAGTCTTCCGTGGCACCTGGAATGGAACAAACGTTGCCATCAAGATCTTTCTTAATCAAGAAAACCTAACTGAGAACATAGATGATTTCTTCAATGAGGTTTCCATTCATAGGTATATATGTCCTTTAATTTTCTCTCTCTCTCTCTCTCTCTATTCAGTTTGCAGCATTCTCAACCTTATCTTCTGACATCTCTTCCTGTCTTATTTACTGTGCAGAAATCTTCGACATCCCAATGGTAAATCATCATCATGATCATCTATTTATTTTTACATCAGTTACTTGTCCAACGATCTTTAGGTCTCAAATTAGTAAAGATGATAACAGAGGCATATCTTGAGTTCTTGTAGTTGTTCTGTTTCTTGGAGCATGCACAAAGCCTCCTCAGCTATCACTGGTAACAGAGTATATGGAAAAAGGGTCCTTGTATCATCTTCTCTATTCGACCGACGAAATAAAGAACTTAAGCTTTAAGGAGAAAATAAAGATACTGTTTGACATTTGCAGGTATTTCATTTCTACATTGAACACTTCTCATGTTAGATTTTGTCAGATCACCAAATTTCTAATACGAAAACTTAGAAACCGAGTCAGGAGGTTTATGTTTAAATCATTTTGAATTTTCTATGTGTTTTGAAGGGGTTTGATGTGTATACACCGGATGGGAATAGTCCACCGTGATCTAAAGAGTGCAAACTGCCTGCTGAGCAACGATTGGACAGTCAAGATCTGCGATTTCGGGCTCTCGAAAACGATGAAAGGTGCGACGATAGAAGACGCTGTAGCTGCTGGAACACCAGAGTGGGTAGCTCCTGAAGTCATCCGCAACGAACCCTTCTCAGAAAAATGCGATATCTTTAGCTTTGGTGTTGTAATGTGGGAGCTCTGCACTCTCTCTAAGCCCTGGGAAGGAGTTCCAAAACAACAAGTACGTCTCTCGCTGAACAAGAAGAACAACACTTGCGTAACTAGAACACAATAACATCAAATCTAAAATTTCCGTTCTTGCAATATTTTGTTTTCAGGTTGTTAACGCTGTTGCAAACGAAGGAGCCCGGCTTGAATTACCGAAAGGACCGTTAGGCAAGCTTATTGGAGGTTTGTGTGCCTCTCTCAAAAACTTTAACTGTTGTTTCTCTTAGACAATAAGATGCTTATGGAATCTTTGTCTTGTTGTAGACTGTTGGGCAGAACCAGAGCAAAGACCAAGCTGTGCAGAGCTACTGACCCGTCTAGCGACCTGCGAGGAATCTTAACTGATATCTGTGAAATTTCTTTCGTCTTTCTCTAAATCAAAAACTTTATCTTGATCCTAATCTCTTCCAAATTGGGATAGTCATACATGCACTAATATTGCCCGGACGACTATTTCAAGCTGATCTATGATGTTCTTCATACTCGGCTTTTTATATGCACTAATATTGCCCGGACGACTATTTCAAGACTTAATACTACTGTCCGACTATTCCAAGACCTAATACTATTGAGTAATATTATTGAGTACATTGGAAATGTATAAATAATAATATTTTGTCATTATCTATTATCTATTATCTTTTATGTGTTACGATAGTTTTCAACATTTGTTTTTTAACACGTTTTGGGTTTCTTTGGAACAACAAGAAAGAAATTTTTGATTGAGAAGTAATATTTGCTATGAAGTTAAACAAGTGGCGCAAGGAGAATCCGCACACATGGTACTGCAAGCAAGTAAATAGATTTATTTTGGTCTGAATTCATTTTTTTGCTCCGGATTTGGATTTCCGTGATTTCGAAGATGTATACGAACTTTTCGAATTCATAGATAAGTTTTTGGAGTTTAACGGAGAGCAAGATGTGAAGAGGTTCAAGCTGATCTATGATGCTATTGAGCATCATCATGATGCGTTCGTATCGAGGATTGATGACGTCATTAAGCGTAGAGTTTGTGATCTAACGATGCTGAATCGGATATGTGCTGAGGAATAGCTAGTTAGATTGTGTCTACAGTTGTGATATGTTTATCATATAATTTTTCTTTATATCTCTACAGTTGGCTTTTTATATGCACTAATCATGCACTAATTGCCCAATCGACTATTCCAAGACTTAATACTATTGCCGAACGACTATTCCAAGACCTAATACATCGAACGACTATTGACAAAAATATGACAGTAGTAATATTTTCGTTAACACTTTATGTATTATTTTTATGCGCTATGACAAAAATTTAATCTATTTTTTTGTTTCTCTTATAGGTCTGATATTTCTCTGGGACAAAAAGCTAGAAGTGTTCGATTGTGGACTATTAGCTTATGAATTTGTGATTCTAAAATTCACTTTCAAATTTCAAATCCATTGTTATTAGAAATATTTTTAAAAGTAGATTTAAAAAAAAAAAAAATTAATTTTAGAGTGATTTGGTGAGAATTCTCTTTTTAAAAATGAGAGACTTCAAATCACATGATTTTAGAAAGAATATTAGAATGATTTAACTAAAATCACTTGAACTTTTATGATTCACACAAAATCATCTAAAAACTCACTAAAAATCAAATCACCATAAATCACTTCAAATCCGAAGTTCAATACACCCCTCTTAATTTACAAAATTTTAAAATGGTAGCCAGTCATATTTAAATGGTTTCAATATTGATATGTTTTTATTAATTAAATATATAAATTACAATCTACTTGTTTCCTAAATCTTTAGGCCCCTTAAATCATCTCAACAATCTTTACTGAATAATGTGAAATATGGAAACATCAAGTCCATGCTATTTCTTTGTAGTTGTAGCAAAGACTTTCTAATTTTGTCGATCTCTTTTGGCTTAAAGTGTGGACTGCGAGCTATGAGCAAACCCTGGAAACAGAGTTGCGGGTTGATAATGATGATTCGTCTCCTCACCCTCCAAATCCAGTTGGGAGCCTTGATATCCAGAAAAATGTATGCATCTCCAGAACACTTTCTTTTGTGATATGGTTATATGTTGTTATACTATAAAATCTTTATGAGGAGATTATGGAAAAACTTCTAAGAAGTGTTTACTAATTTTCTTTTGTAAAAATGCATTATTGATGCTTCTAGAAGGAAATATTATCACAGCCGTCTTCTCCCCGAAACTATCAAAGCCAAATCGTCTCAAGAATGGAACATAGATATCTCTGAGTTGGAAGTTGGAGCTAGTGTTGGGATTGGTAAGAACTGTTTTTTTTTTTTTTTTTTTTTTTTTTTTTTTTTTTTTTTTTTTTGTGTTTGNTTTTTTTTTTTTTTTTTTTTTTTTTTTTTTTTTTTTTTTTTTTTTCCAAATTCCTACCCTACTTTTTATCTTTGTGAAAAAATACAACAGCCTCACGTTGCGATCAAGATGTTTCAACGAGAATTCCATTCATAGGTACTTCATATATATCCTTTAATATTTTTGCTGTCTCTCTATTAAGATTTACTGTGCAAAAGTCTTCGACATGTCAATTGTAAATCATCATTTATTTCTTCTTTGCTTAGTTACTTGTCCAACAATCTTTAAGCATCAAATTTGTGAGATGAGAAGAGAGACATCTATCTATCTTGTGACTTTGTTTGTAGTTGTTCTATTTCTTGGAGCGCNCAAGATGTTTCAACGAGAATTCCATTCATAGGTACTTCATATATATCCTTTATTTTTTTTGCTGTCTCTCTATTAAGATTTACTGTGCAAAAGTCCTCGACATGTCAATTGTAAATCATTTACTTCTTCTTTGCTTAGTTACTTGTCCAACAATCTTTAAGCATCAAATTTGTTTGTAGAGAGACATCTATCTATCTTGTGACTTTGTTTGTAGTTGTTCTATTTCTTGGAGGGTGCACAAAGCTGTTAACGCTGTTCCTGGCGTTACAAGGAACCTTTTTCCATATACTCTGTTACCGGTAATATTTTGTTTTCAGGTTGTTAACGCTGTTGCAAACGAATGAGCCCGGCTTGAATTACCGAAAGGACCGGTTTGTGTGCCTCTCTCAAAAACTTTAACTGTTGTTTCTCTTAGACAATAAGATGCTTATGGAATCTTTGTCTTGTTGTAGACTGTTGGGCAGAACCAGAGCAAAGACCAAGTTGTGCAGAGCTACTGACCCGTCTAGCGACCTGCGAGGAATCTTAACTGATATCTGTGAAATTTCTTTCGTCTTTCTCTAAATCAAAAACTCTTTCGAGTCATTTAGCTGTAATGTTTTGCGTCTCTGTTTTAAAACTCTCCTCTCCGGCATCTTCTTTGAGTTTTGTAATAAAAATTGGATTTTTGAAACCATTTGATCATTGCAAAACATATATATCATTATCTTTGCTCTTTTTTTAACAAACATATATAACATTCAAGTAAAACAAAAGACTAGCTTTTGAAGTTAAAATACATATATAAACTCACTGTTTAGTTTCAGTCAATGATGATCCGGCTGTTCAATTGGTCCTCGAATCGTCTACAAGAACCATCTCTCATCTCCGTGCTCATATCATTCTCCGGCGCTGGATAATAGTCTTCTCTAAGCTGCACGTCCCTCAAGTCTGGGATCCTCAACAAAAAGTTCATGAAATGCTCATGAGCTGTTCCATGGATGAAGAGCTTCCTCAAAGATAAGCACTCCTGCAACAGACCCGCACCAGGAAGCGAGAGACTCCTCTGGTTAACATCTCTGTCCTGTGGTGGCCAATAATCGAGCTCGCTCAAGCTCAAGTTTCCGATCCCAGTCAAGAAGAACCTCTCCCACAAGCTCAGATCCATCTGCATCGGCGGTGCGGTTAACGCGTAACCGATTGTGTCCCCGCAGTCTAGTTGCATCTTTGTTAGCTTTGGATAGAGAGCGAGACAGCTTAGCCCTAGCTCTGGCTCAGCTGGCTTGCGTTTGCCTCTGCAGTCTCCTTCTATCTTGATCCTAACCTCTTCCAAATTGGGACAGTCATCTAAACCGGTCATAGGTAACGGTGTCAGAAACTCTCCAACGCTGATCCACAAAGACAGATACTCAAGTTTCTCCCATACTCTGTCTTCAGAACAGAACCCATTCACATCACTGCTTGCAAACGGTGAGCAGAGTTCTTCCTCCGGGGAAGAGTACTTACACCTCTTATGGCTCCTCTCGTCATCATCATCATCCTCATGGTTAGTCTCGCTTGTTTCTCCTCTTTCTTCTTCCTCCTCTGCACCAGACCAAACGCAATCTATGTGAAGCTTCTTGATCAGATCACATATCGGCTCAATCGCCTTTAACGAAGCGGTTGTATCAAGATTATTGCAGCAGGAGATTCTCACATCAGTGAGAGTCTTTCTAAGAAGAGTGACCATTGTTCTTAGTCCCTTCACTGTTACCTTGTCACACCCTTGAATCTCAAACTTAGTCAGCTTACAACATCCTCTTCCTATAGCCACCAGACCCATATCGGTCAAATCGCCCGAATTCTTCAACGACAGCGACTGCAATCCTCCGCATAAAGCCACGCCGTCGATACGCCAATCTGTGGCGGAGACAACCCCTTGGAAATGTCCTAGCTTCAAAGCTCTAAGATTCTTGCATTTCGAGTTTAATGCCTCTAACGCCACACCACTGAGCTTCACGTTCTTCCCTACGTCGAGCACAATCTCCTCTAGATGCGGTAAAGCTGAGAAAACCTCAATTAGTGTCCCCGCCGTGACGGCTGAATCGCCGGTTTCGTTACCGGGAATTGCTCTAGGGGTCGCTAGCGACGCTGTGTCCACCATGTGGAGGTGCGTTAATTTAGGGCAATTGGTGGCTACGGCGGAGAGAGTCTCGTCTCCGACGAATTCGAAGTATCTAGGATCAAACGTGCAAGCTACACGAAAATCCCTCAAATTAGGGCAGGCTTTGGTGATATCGGCGATTTCGCTCGATTTGTATCCCTCGGTGAAGGACGCCGTGAGGAGATCCAATCGCGTGAGCCTCGCCGCCACGTCAGCGTACCGGTGAAGAACCGGAGGCAAGTCCTCGGTCCAGTGGTAGAAGGCGGAGAGATCGAGAGATTCCAGCAAGCCGCAGTGCTCGAAGATTGGGACGAAATCGCCGCCTAAAGGGATCTGAGAAGCTCGCTGGTGCCATCGGAGGAGCTTGATGTGGCGAATTCTGGGCCACTGAGGGAGCAACAGCTCGAGAGAAGTCGGCGATCGAGAGTAGACGCTGAGACTCTCGACGGAAGGGAAACAGAGCTGGAGACGGAGAGCGAGAAGGTTCTGGTGATCAATTGGCAAAGTGGCGAGAAGAGAGTGACCCCATGGGGAGAGGAAAGAGAGATCGAGATGAGAAACGGATCGGAAACAGCGAGGAAGGAGGTGGAGGTCACGAGCGTTGCCACGGAGAGTGAGGTGAGAGCGAGTTGATCTCTCGAGGGCAAGGAATTTGCGGGAGACGAGGGAGAGAGAGTTGCGAGCTCGGGAATCGGAGACGAGAGCGCAAATGTTGGATAAGATGACGTCCGGGAGGTCGGAGAGCGTGGTGGAAGGAGAAGCCATGGGAAGCAAAATCTGAGGGATCAAAGATTTAGGGAAGAGGAGGAAGAAGAAGAAGAAGAAGAAGAAGAGGTGTGTGTTGGGAGGAGAGAGAGCCACGTGATGCTGACATTCCTCTGCTCTTTACTTTCTTTTTCTGTTTTTTATTTGAATTTAGATAAAAATGTCTCTTTGATGTGGGCGATGGGCAAACGGATCTTCAAATATATAATTCGATTTTTTTTTTTTTTGTCTATTTGATTTTGATTGATAAATCAGGTGTTTGATTTACGTGACGCGTACTTTGTTGTATTACTTTGGAAAAACAGAAACCATGTTGCATTATGTCGTAACGGTATATATTTTTGGCCATACTTCTTGACAAATCTATTTCGCTAACGCATTTAAATTTGTTATTTTTCTTCTTTGTATAAACTCAAACTCTTATGTGATATTTAACATTAGCTTTCATCAAACTCGATGAAACTTTAAACTCCTCGTTGTATGACCAACGGTATCACTTTCGCTATAGCTCTACAAATACCCAAACCACAGTGATAAAACTATACAAAACTCCTACAAAATCTCATGTTTTTAGCCTAAATATTAATCTCTAACCAAACTCATAGACTCATCGTTATCATTTACATCTATTGAGCACCATACATTATAATTTCATATATAATTTACATCGTTAATTATAATTAACATCGCAATAGTTTACATGCCTTATATAACAAATATACATATATATATTAATAAATTGGATTAGCTTTGATAAAAAAAAATGTGATTACTGAGAATTAGCTAGCATTTTCTTGTTTCCGGATTTCGAATTCATGCGTACATCGTGGTAATGGCGCAACAAAATTTTGGTTGTAAAAATCATCAAATGTGTTATGGAATTGGCGCCGTAAAGCATCATAAATATACAGATTTTTGATATATATTCAAAATATAAGAGTCAAAACCAACCCCTCTCTCTCTCTCTCCTCCACCCTTGCGTTCCCACTTGAATTGCATATTTTTTCCCTAAAGAACAATCCACCTTTGTCCCTTATAACACATAAGGTGCATGCACCTAACACTTATTTATTTCTCTCAAGAATAATATCATAAATCTTCTTTGTCTCTACACCTCTTATTTTGTTAGCTGGTAGATATTGTGTTGGAAGAGGAAAAAGGAAGAGGAAAGTCATTTGAAAATTTATAATTCGTTTAGAAATATCTTGAGTAAAATAATCCCAATACCGTATGCATATTTTTCAGAAAAGACATATTTTCTCTGTTTCATAAAATTTGATATTTTTTAAAAATATACCTGTAATTATTTGGATATATATGGATTCAAAACATATTCAGATATATTTAAATAATTGCAGATATATTTTTTAAAAATATTAAGTTTTCTGAAACAGATGGAGTACTATCAAAAGGTTATAAGAGATGAAAATGAAATCAAATCAGCAACAGCTGAAAAATATATTGTGTTTTCTAACTTGTCTTTGTGAGTTTTTGACATGTAAGTTAAAATATAGAGTGCAGCTATCTTTTTCATATGATCACTAGACTCTGACCGAATCTCAAACTAATATCATAAGTTATGATTATAACATTATATTGGCCAACTATAACTGGACTAAGCAAAAATGCAATCACTAAAAAAAATATACAAGCTGAGCTCATTTCCGTTTATGATTTCCGCTCAGTTCCAACTAATTTCTCAGTCACATACTCAAAGAAAAACATAGGTCTTGTTTATTGCTAACGGAAATACAAATAATTATTTTTTTTTAATAATATTGCTAATAACGTCTAGAAATTATAAAGTTTAATGGATAACTCAATGAGCATAACCATATATGTGAAAGCAATATAAAATTAAGATCTGTAGGGCACGCATTATCTCTCGCCTACTCATCTTGCCGGTTACAAAAACACATGCACAAATACATACACATGTGATTACACATGCGTCGACATATAAACGCCACTATATTATTATATATGTAACCACTGATATGATATATTAATATATACCATGTTCTTGTGCCCATGCTTCTAAATTGGTTGGATTAATTCGTACAAATTACCTTTTAATTAGCACGCATGAAATAATTAAATGACTTTGACTTCTATAGACGAGTATAAACTACATACGAAGACACGTGTAAGAATACCCAATCATACTGTGAAATTATTTTGTACATGATTTTTATTTTTTTAAATACAATTCGACAAAATATAATCTAAACCCTGTTTATAATCCCATGTGTATCATTAAACATAGTTGAACTTGATATATCGACACTAATACTGATTAATTACGTCAAACGGCCGCATTTTTGAACGATTATATTAATTATATGTCCTTTTTCTAAACATACCGTTCAAACACTTGCCACGATTTTATATAAAAAAAAAAAAAAAAATTTGGTATGAGATAAAACATTAGATATAAAAAAGGAAGAAGAATGTATTATTTTGGGAAAAAGAGGATCACACTTTGAAGAATGGTGAAGCTGTACAGTTAATATATTCTGTTATACATGAAAGTTTGGCCAAAGAAATGGATATGGATAATATTACCCACATATCATATCATTGACGGAAACTACACCAACGAGCGATCAGTATTGATTTCCCAAACATATGCTTTTTTAGAAGAAAAATAATGTGTAATTTTTTTATTTTTTATTTTTGGTAAAAATGTGTAAACTTATTACTGGACTCATACTCGTTATGTCGTCGTTACGTGGAAAAACGTTTTACTGAGTTGAGGTTTTGATCGCTCTTGTTACTCGACAGATCGTTATAACAACTCCCCTTTCTTTTGAGCTTACAACTTACAGAAGGAGAAGAAATAAATTTACAAAAAAAATAAAGAGTAAAACTATAAATTAATTCGATTTGGGGTAAGATCGTGAGAAAAGGTGGGTTTCCTGCGACTAGGATTTTGTTTCGAACTCGTGGGGTCCAAAAAGATTTCACTGCTCTTGAAATCTTACATCTCATTCAAATGTTTTATATGTTTATCGCCACTAAAATTTCTTAGATCTTAACTTTTCTTTGCTGAAAAATATTATAACATATTAAGCTAGTGCAACGCAAACGATAGAAAAGAGTTATTACTTTCGTAGATCTTAACTTTTCTCAAACTGATATGTTATTACTTTCGTACTTTAAAAGTTAAATAAACGCAAACGATAGAAAAAAAGCAAAATCGTATTTAACTCAATTATCTTCTGCCTAAAAAAACCAGACCAATTAGTGGAAACTTTGGTGGGCCTGGGCCCGGGTTTTGAAATTAACGACCGAAAAATAAATTGACGAAAAAAATAAAGAAGTGGTGGAAAATGAGAGTGACGTGGAAGTAGATAAGTGGTGACGTGAAGTGAAGCTTTTGTTCCGTAACTACTCTTTAGTCTTTTCCTTCAAAGTACACACAAGCTGTCTCAGTCTCACGACGTTGCCTTGCATGTCGTTTTGCTTTTCCCCTCACATCCTTCATCAATCCATTAATTAATGACGTGGACGTCTTGTAACAAAGCAGCTT
Organism: Noccaea bulbosa; assembly: GCA_900406535.1. NCBI lineage: Eukaryota > Viridiplantae > Streptophyta > Magnoliopsida > Brassicales > Brassicaceae > Noccaea > Noccaea bulbosa. The sequence goes on along the minus strand of OVBJ01000217.1, from coordinate 17,017 downwards.
CCAGAAATTCCACGTGTCGCTTGTTGGATCGAGTTTAGTGCAATACATCATCTCTGGTTTATTGAAAGTCCATCATTTAATGCCTTCAACGGTTTTGTGTAAGGTTGTGTTGCGACTTGTGGTGATTATTGAGCTGTGCAAATTGGGTTTAGTTTGATAAATTTTTGTATTCTAGGAGTAGTTATTGTGTTGTTTTGATATTCAGTTACCTTTAGAAACTGTTTCGTTATGAATTAAATAGAATTGAATCTTACTCATTAGATTGTGTCAGTTGACTTTTGAGTTGTGAGGCGTTGGGAACTACTACAAGAGAACTGGGAAATAATAATGTGTATTGTGTATGATCTGATGGAACGACATTTTGGGCCTATCATATTGGGTATGCTTTAAAAAAAAAAAATCTTAGGCTTCTTTTAGGCCCATAAGTATTTTTTGCTCACAAGACTATTAAATTTTGTTATCAAGAAATTTCTCGAAAATATCACATATACAAATTTTGTTCTAACCCAAATATTTTCACTAGTTTTTATTTTCCAAAAATACAACAAAATCAATTATTTTCCGAAAATACCACAAATTTTATTTTTCCCAAAACAAATTTGGTTTTCTACAAAAATACCACAAAGCTAAAAATAAACTTTAAACCCTCAAAACTAAATCCTAATAGGTTAAAATAAACTCTAAACCCATAAAAACTAAAACCTTAACATAAAATACTCAACCCAAACCTAAATATGTAAATTATTAACAATCAAAATCATTTTTTAATGTTTGGTATTTTTGAGAAAAAATATTGATTGGAACTTTTGAAAAAAAAAAAAAACTAGTGATAATATATTTAATTTGGAACAAAAAATTATTTTAGTGATATTTTTAGATATTCCTCAAATATGTACTTATTGTCATTTGGGCTTTACCATTACCAACATTTCTTATGCATTTCTGATTTGTATTACACTTATATTAATCAACTTATTTTTATAACTTTCATTTTGGCTTACAATTTTTATTTCTATCGCAGAAGTACCTTAACAGAGTTTAACACCTTAACAAAAACAGTCAATAATTTCTCCCAAATTGTTTCTAAGCTGATCTACTAGAGAAATTTTAAGAAATACACATCATGTTATCAATTTTCAAAACTACACCTCTAGTGTGTTAATTTTCAAAACTACACTTTTTCCAAAATTTAATATATAAGTTTGGGTTCACTAATCTTTGACTAGGTTTTAGATTTTGTGGTTTAGGATTTAGATTTAAGGGTTCAAAGTTAGATTTTAGGTTTATAGTTTATATTTTAGGGTTTAGAGTTGTTTTACTCAATGAAAAAGTGTAGTTTTGAAAATTAGTTTTGAAAATTGACACTCAAGATGTAGTTTTGAAATTTCTCTAATCTACTATATATATCTACCATTTTTTAGAAAACGTTATTACGACAATCCATCAATTTCATAACATGCCACTGTAAAACTCAATAGTCAGACTCGGCTATTCCGCCAGAGTCCATTGTTATCAACTTATCATTCAAATCCAATAATATATTGGACTTATATAAGACATAGAAGTACGCTGACATAGAAGTACAAAACAAACTTGTCTTTAAGTATATAAAATCTATACACTTACTTATTCAAAAAGAGCTTAATAAGAGAATAATAGAGATGGAGATATATATGACCGATCGATAGCTACGGAACTGAAGGAGTGGATGAAGATCGGCTAAAATGGGCCGAACAATATGTTGAAGATACCCTTTTACGTTGACTTCTTGCTCATCAGTAGATAGATTTGAGGTCTCTCTTACATTTGATTCCTCTCTGAGATTTTGTTGATACTGCAAATCTCTATTGTATCAACATTAGTTCACTATTACATTTTATATACACATGTAATATCCGTTTAGCTAGATTCTAATATTCAGAAATATAAATAAAAAAAATCCAAGCTTAGACCATAACTATGCAAGATATGCAAGCCTTGTGCGATAGAAATAAAAAAATAACGTAATTATAAACGCAATACATGCACAGATGCCAATTCATCCAGATATATATCTTTTAACTAATGTTTCGTGTGACATTCTATATTGAGTCATCGACCAGAATCTATAAAGCTTTGCGGGGGACAAACAAACTTTCAAGCTTTTCTAAAGTTAGTGGTGACAAAGAAAGATCCTAAGGAAAGACTCAAAAAGATGACTAGAGCAATTCGTCGATATATTTATTAACCTAAGAATGAAAAATAAATAAATCAAGGGAAATGAAAAAGTGATTTAGGTGGATGTATAGAGAAACTTACTGTCCCACAAAATGTATGTATCTCAGAATATGGCAATGTATAACTACTCCCGATGTTCATGCATTCAACAGCATTTAGAAAATATCTAATTAATATGTCACAACCCAAGCTCTAGAATCTGAGAGCCAAATTACAATTAATATGAATAAAAATGCTAAATATTTGGTTGAATTGTTCATGTCATTCTCCAAAGACCCACATTGGAACCCATTTAAAGCATAAAATTAACCATCAAAGTATTATATGTGTGTAAATTTCTATTCTGAGATAACCTTATTAACCTTTGAGAACAATCATGGATCTCAATTATTAATCGATTACTTTAGGTTATATAATGGAGAAAAAGGGTTCAGTAAATTTATCCCTTGATCATCAAACGGGAACCAAATCTTTAAAAAATCTTAAAAGAGAAGCATTCCAAGAGCCAATCATTACTTCCTTGAACCACTGTTTATTTAAGCAACAGTGGTAAAAAATGTGTGTATCTCTTTCTCTTTTTGCACGCACATGTGTGTGACTGATGAAAAAAGAATCCATCCTTGGATCGAGAATCAAATGTTTTTCTTTCAAATATTGAATGAGTGATTCTCTAGCATAATTTGAAGAAACTTTAATTTCCACATGTACATAGATTAAAAAAAAAAAATTGATGAATTATCAATTCAAGTTTTCTACTAAATCTATTTTTTTATTTTTTAATACTCTAGAACATGTAATGAATCATCCTTTCCAAAAACCTTTAAAACTAAAATCTATTAGTTTCATTCAATAACGAAAGAGCTAAAAAGAAATCTTCTCAAAGAGACCTACTTCCATTCAAAAGCTAAGATTTAATCACAATTCGGTCCTCTCATCCGAAACCAAAACATCAATAGAGAGAGAGAAAAAAAGCATCTGCAAATTAAGGCTTTCACAGAACCCAAAAGGCTAGTTATCTTTTTCAGTTAGGGTTTTGATCGATACATGGACCATTCTAGTATATAAACATATATATAATTAAGGGGATAGTGAAACCACAGTCTCATAAGTTTATAGTACAGAGATCAAGAAACAAAATCTAGATGTATAGACATATATAATGGCCTATATGCATGTATATGTGTAAATAAATTCAGAGGCACATATTCAAATAAAATGAAAACATAGTTTGGAGAATATATTACCACAAAGTGTTTCTCGAAGATGGAGAATCTTAAGAAAAGCTGAAGGAAGAGGAGGAGGAAGAAGAAGATTCATCTCTTCCACCACCTATCTCCGCCGTTGGCTTCTTCTTCTTCTTCTTCTTGTAAGGAATCCCTCTAGCCTTAGCCTGACATTCCCTAACCTCCCTCAGATAAACCCTTATCGCTCCACTTGCGAAAGGGTTTGTCTCCGGAGATCCACCGTTCTCCTCGTAAGCCGCTCTCAGCCGTCCGATCAAAGCGTCAAGACTTCCCCAAGCTTGTCTGAGAGGGCACGTGCAAGGAGCTGGTGGTTCAGGCTGTCCGTAGAACATACAGCCAGGCACGTGCACCTTTGTCTTACCGAACTGGTCTAAGTACCTGAGGAAATCAAGCACGTGGTTGCAGCTGCAGTGAGACATCGGCACGGGCGGTCTCTGGTTCTTCAAGTATTGTCCGAAAGTGTTCCAGTCACGTCTCTTCTGTGACTCGTAACGGCTTGGTGTCACCGGTGGCTCTGATCCTGATGATTCCATCAAGCTCTTTCCTCTATCTCTAGGAGATGACATGATATGATCTTGTTGAGTGTAGAGAGATTAGGATGTTGGTGAAGAAGGTTAAGGGGTCATTTTGTGTTTTATGGATCTGATGAATTAGACAATAAGAAAGATGAAAGGTTGAGTGAGTTTGATGAGAGCGTGAAAGTAATAGTAGTAATGGAAGATGATGTTGACGTTAGAGAGGACATGTTATGGGCCCCTTTCAAACTTTGCTTTCTTTCTTCCTCTTTATCTCATTCGTGGATTATCTCCCAATTTTCTATTCCTATGGAATTAATAACGAATAGTTAAGATATAGTTATATTCATGGTAGTCTAATGGTGAAATGTTCAGTATGTTTGGTTAAGAGTTAGGGCTTTAGTGTTTCCACCATGATTTTAATGTTCATTATAAACATTTCATCTTTACGAAAAATAAAGGATCGAGTTTTTTTTGTTTTTCTGTCAAGAGGAAGGATCGAGTTCGACTACACAAAAAAGGAGTTCAATTTTGTCTTACCATTCCAAATCACTGTCAATTTGTCAATAGATGCTTTAAATAGATTGAAATTAGGGCTCTTGTCCTTTTCTCCGAAATACATTGCACAATAATGTTTTATAAAATCCAATTAAAGCCTAATTTGACGATCGGTTTAGACATAAGTTCTTCCATTTTCTTGTGATATGCAATAAAATAATAATATAGTGACAAAATAATTGAGCAAGATGTAAAGTAGAGTGAGCATCTATGTCCCTGATTGGTTCATGAAGACTAGGTAATAGGTTATGACTCACTAACCACTATATATTACATATTTTAGTTTGATATATCTATGTAACTATGTTACATATGGTATCTTATCATGCTCCATCAAATTAATCGCTTATCTGTAATAGGATAATAGGATAATATATGTGGCTATACATATTAGCATTCGGGACTTGTATCAAATTTTGAATTGGTTCAACCAGATTGAACCTCTTTCAAATCGGATTAACCTAGATTGAAAAACTAATTGAAAAACCTATTTTTTTCTGCAGTAATCATTTTTTTTTTTAATTTTTGTGTTATGGTAAGGGTAATCTTGAAATTCTTAGTTGTAATGATTTAAAAGTAAGAAAACCTGATATTTACGTCATATTGAGGAGAACCAAGGAGGCAAGGAGCACCTGTTCGGAAATCTCAAGTTTATTCGGCCCCACATTTTCTTTATTAATTTTGCTAATGTATCATATATCAAGAAGACTTGTTTTTCTTCTTTTTTCCTCAATGAAGACTTGTTTAAATATAAAATTATATCATGCGTATACAAAATTAGCAGATATATGCATGATTGTCAAGAGTCTAACTCTACCCAGTATGTCGTTATTAAGGAAATAACAGTAATATGTAACCGGAAAAATGTCGTTTTCGAGTTACCACTATTTTAAATTGTTGGAAATCTGTTATAGATTGACTGCAAAACCGGAATTTGTATATATTGTACGTAATAGTAATAGATATATGATTGTACGTTTATATATGGCCATATTGTAACCAAATTGCTTCGGCTAATCGTCATAAAAGCGATAATTACTTCGGTGTATTCGATCCTTAGCACTTTAATGATGGATTTTTTCACTGTTACGGTAATGAGAAATAGCAATCAATAATATCTTAGCACATACTATAGTACATAATATTCTCATTGATTTGTTGATGATGACTAGCGACAAGTTGCATTGGCTATCATATCGAAACTGGCATCAATTTGTAATTGATATACAGTCTCAACATTCATGAAACTCTATAAAGATTGGATGTTATTATTAGTTTATAAATAAACAAAACGAATATTAAATTATCTAAATCATGATATACATTAGTATTTTAGTACATTAATTTTTCGAAAATTTGTTTTATGATATAAAAAATTATATGGTCCTTTTTTTAAATTAAGAAAAAATAAAAAGTAGAACAGATTACAAAAGAGTTAACTATTTCCCCAATTAGAGAAATTCTTTAAAAAGTCTTCAGTCATGTTTTCTAGAATGTACGTCGTCAAAACAAATCAAGATTGTCCGTCAGTTATTTTTTAATATGGGTATTTATTTTTTCTCAACTTTATATAACTAAGGGAACTAAAATAAGTTAACTACCATGTGATCTACTGAAGAGGAAGGGAAACGAGAAAGAAACAAAATAGAGCATGTGGTGTGTTATTAGACTTGTGAATACACAATTATTTCCAACCTGTCAAATTTTACTGTTTAGGATCTATATCGATATTGTTTTTCTCTTGCTTTTTTTTTTGGTAACTTTTTAATGTTTAGTTGTTTACCAAGTTATCTATACATTGATCAGGTTTGATTCATTTGAATCTGGGTGGCATTCTTAAAGTTCATGAGCCCACATTATTAATAATGGATTGGTAGTCTGTCTATATCTATTATTACTCCCTCTATATCATAAGTTCATAACTGATAAAGTGAAATTTAAAGAAAGAAGAGTTGTTCCAGGAAATGATATTTTGTCATAAAATAAATTCACAGTTAACATCAATAAAATTTAAGAGATCATGTGATATAATCCACTTATTAGTAATGTGTTTTGAATTGTTAGAAACCATTAAAACGTAACACCTACAAAAAGATAACTATATATATATATATATTATTTTTTTTTGTAAAGACAACTATAGATTTAGCTTTTTTTTTATATCAACAAAGCATTCTAAAATTTACCAAAGAAACAACAACATAAGTATTTAACAAAAAAACAACAACAACAACAACATAAGTATCTACTGTATCTTATTTATTAGGTCACAATATATATTTATAAATTATACATATATGTATATATATATTACTGTATGTGCAGTGAAACATACTAGAAATGGGTCAACGATGCAAGACCTGATATTTCCATTTATGTTGTGGATCTAAATCCACATTATTAAAAGTAGATGTAAAGGTATACTGTGCGTCTATAGTTGTTATACAAATACATAGATTGGTAACTGTTTAAAGATTCTATTCTCTCTTTCCAAAAAAATCTATAAGTAAGTGGCATCGACGTTGTCAGACGTTTTCTAGGGTTTTATCACTTTTAAATTGAAATCTTTTCTTGTCATCTAGTGACAGTGTACGGTTCTTTCAGAGGTTGCTTTAAACGTGGTCGTCTTTTTCTTACACAATCAGGGCCGGCTCGAAATATTTGGTGGCCTAAAGCTTTTTTCCAAAATACGTGGCCTTTCATGAACGTTTAGTGTTTTAAGAAAAACAACAAATAAGAAATATATTTCTAAAATTGAATATTTCTAAACCAATCAGCTTTCCAACACATGCAGAGAAAAACAGCACCATTCATAACCACTATTCTATTGCATTTATTAAAAATGCTAACTATAAATGTGGTCTAAAGCTAATACTTTGTTTGTGTGCCTTATGGACGGGCTCCCCCTGTACACAATGCCACTATTTCCGTTTGTACGGTTTGCTTTTAGCATCGATTATACTCTTATATAGAATGAAGATGTTTTCAGTAATAATATGTCTTGTATACTCACATTAGATATAGTCTGGTTGAAACTCATTATTAAATATTAGCCCAATTGCATAGTGATATTGATCCACAGTGAAAACTAAAATCTGGAACGGACGAAATCACCAACCGGATCAGAGGCGCTTTTAAGTTCCAACCATACTAATCTTTTTCAATTTCTACCCCAAAATTTTAAGGTAATATATTATCTTCTTTTTTTTTTTTTACATCATTTATTTTCCTCGTTTATTCGTTAATCGAAGTATTTGTGCTTACATATTTTTGACGGAATAATGAGATTCTCCATTTTTAAAAAAGTCAAGATTATGTAAGCACGGTCAAACGTCTAAGTCATTTAAAAAAAAAAACGAATGCCTTGGTTACTTACAGATGTATATAGTAAACAAATAAACATTTTTATCTTATGTTGTCGTTTAGTCATCACTAACTCTTTCATGTTGTGTTTTATATGACAGCGTTAATAGCACACTACTACTAATCTTCTAAAATAAGGTCTATAATAGTTCTGGTTCTAATTAACATGATAAAAAGTCCGATTAACCATGTTCTAGTCAATGTCTCGAGTTTTATCTTCGATCAAATAGGACAACCTATATTACTACATGTGGAGCACCACTTGGTTTGGAAAAGTTACGTTGATACCCGCGAAAAGAAAAAAAAGAAAAAAAGAACCCTAAAAATAGATGATACATATCTAAAATCATGTTCAAGGAAGAAACAATGGGCAAGAAACATCTTCACGCATGAGTTGCCAAAAATGTCAGAGTCCCAAAGGCACACTTATGAATTAGTCCTTAGCCCCCACAGATCTTTTCTCTGCTTCTCTTTTTATTGATAGTGATTCTCCTTGTCTTCCCACCCACCCCCATTTTTCATTATTGTTTCTTTCCCTTTTTGTCAATTCACCACTTTAACCCGAATTTACTTCGGTTTTAGATTCGGTTAAGGATTTTTTAACCGGTTTGATAGTATATATTCTGATATTCACATGATCTCAGGTGTTTAATTTGTACTCCGATGATTGGAGTGTTTGTTTAAAGACTGTATGGGTGCGTGAGAAAGTTTTTAAAAAATAAGTGGAAGACAATAATTGAAGTGTATTCGTGGGTATAAATGTTAACTACACATACGTACATCGAGTCAATGTCACGAAAAGAAAACAAACAATTTAATTTGTATCAGTCAATTCTCAATTGACACCACAATAACAAACAAACAAAATATACTTTAACCGACTATAAATATTGCATTGGTCACTATACATTTGAGGAGGGAGGGATTACTAACATGATATTTCAAGGGACAATTTAGTTCACACCACTGAAGCCAATGACAGAAATCTCCACCGCAAGTTTAGGTTTAGCTAGGAAGATGGATGGTTTCAGCTAAGACACAAAGAAGAGAGATGTATGATTTGATTTCCTACTTTTTTTCCAATTTTGTTGTCAAATTCCCAATTTAAAAGCTCAGGTCATATCACTTTTCCTTATACGAGCCCTATAGGGTTCAAGTTCAACACATTGCGTGCGATCCAAACCCGTCTTATTCATTCCATCCAATCCGACCTGATATAAACAGCTTTCGATATTGGGCTGTATTCGGGTCGAATCTAAGTTTGTTAATTGACATGAGCCTGGGCTTATCTCACTCAGAATTAATTGGGCCTGACCTTTCAGAATTTGTTTCTGATATTGATAAGAAAAGAAACGAAATTGTTTCGTTTTCATAATTTCTTACACGTTTATAATTTTCTTTAACAATAAACTTCCCATTTGTTTCAACTCACAGTTGAAATAATCACACGTCGGATTAATCTGTATGATTTTATTTTTTTGCCATGTTTTCTTGTCATTTTAATTCCTAACCCACTAGAGTTGTGTTTCTTTATCTTTGTCGTATCAATCAGCAAGCCGCGTACACATGAGCGATGTATGTGCATAACTGCATATGCACATGCATATTCATCTTGATCGACATACATATTAATTCCATTCAGATGTTAGATTGCTTATATATAATATTGATTTTTAGTTATTTGTCGTCATGAATTATGTTCGTGCCACACATTTTACCAAAAAAAAAAAAGAATTATGTTCGTGCGTATGTGTATATTTATTGAGGTATATTAACCTGCTAATTAATCAAGATCTTTAGGAAGCTTCGTGCAAATAGACCTCTAGGTATCTCTCTCGTTAACTTGGACCACTCGAAATTGAGTTTTGGAAAACGGATCACGTTTGTGTTGACCTTTTGGGTTTGTCATAGGACGTTTTATTTGGTCGGTACGATCGTAATTTCTGAAAAATATCAATTTAGTTACACTTGTTTTTTATGCATATGTGAAATCATATATACACGGTATTTTTAGTATGAACGTAGGATTCGATTACATAAATATCCGAAGAATATCCGTAGAACAGTCGCATATATTCCCACTACTATCTCAAATTTCATTTTCAGATATAAATTATGCTTTTATTGAAAGTAGAGCAGTTTCATAATAATTAAGCTGTATGTTATAAATTTACAATAATGGCGCTGAATAATAGTGATAAAAATTATAATGCTATACTAGACGAGTGACGACGATGATGTAATTGTAAACATATAACATGTTGTTCGAGTCCATCTAGAAGATGTGGCTGAATCTTGCAAAAATAATATATGCGTTCGTACGAATCTTATTTGCCATACGGATACTGTTGTTTGTTTTTTCTCTCAATTTAAAAATATCACTTATATACCCAACGTGAGAGAGAAGACAAAATATATGTAAAAGTTTTAGTGGATAGAGTATATACAGAACTAAATTAATGAGAGCAATTTTATTCGATATATAACCCTCATATAAATGAAAAAAATATTAATATTGGTATTTTTGTTTCTTTTCTCCGACTCTTGAAGAAATTAAAAGGTTATATACTAAACTTGCTTTGCCCTTTCACATTTTCTAAAGCTCACATAACCTTTAATAATATCGTTTGATGCATGTTTACTTGATTATACATATTGTACACCTCATAAAAACGAAAGAAAAACCTTAATTCTTCGATAAATATGTAATAGAAAAAATATTATTAGAAGTTATAGTCTATATGTCTTGGAACTGAAATAGAAAAATGCTTGAGAAAACTATGATGATGGGTATACAAACTGAATAAAATGATGGGTATACTGGATAAAATAAATCTAATATATACAAATATTATTCCATTGTCATGCAATTATAGTTTGATACGATAAGGTCGTTGATAAAATAAACTGATACGATAAGGTCTTTATATAGTATATGATTCCCTTAAAAAAATATAGTATATGATTCTATTTCTTTCCGTTGGAATCTTTGGTTGGCCATTTGTTCTTAAATTCGAGAATCAAATATAGAAAAAAAATCATATAATTATTGGTTAAAAAAATATACCAGACCGTAACAGACGTGGTACGTTTTAAGTCAATGGTCAAAAAAGCCGAATTTTATTTCTGGCTCCTTCCACAAATCTTGGGATTTTTCTTCTTTTCACCAAATAATTTTGCTTTCTAAAACTTATTTCTAATTTTCTAAAGCTTGTTTATATATGTTAGGCAAAACTTATTTCTAATTTTCTAAAGCTTGTTTATATATGTTAGGCTGTTTAGTTCACCTGGGTTTCTGAAAACGAAAGAGCTATTTTGTAAGTAACAGTTTTATTTTAATAGAAAACCTTTTAGGGAAAAAAAACGTGTTTAGATAATTTTTACTTTGAATCCCTTTTTAGACGAAATCTTCTACTTTCTCTGATAGGTCAAAATTGAAATGTATTCTTGGAGAGTTATACTGCTTCATATTTCTTTTATCTGGAATGATTTGATCTAACAAGTATAAAAAGGAGTAGAGAAACTATATTGCTTTGCCTCATAAATTTAGGAGATAGTAATAAATATGAAAGCAAATCAGCATATCCGTTGGCATATTCCACGTATGTCCGCAATTATCTGTAAACTTTCATACTTTATTTGATGCTTTCGTACGAAAAAAGCTACGATGTTCTTCTGGTTTCGTGAAATATTAAAAGAAGCCAAAACAAGAAAAAGGAAAAGTCGAAATTGGTGTGACTCATCGGTCCACTTTAAAGTCACCAAGACCGTACACATGGAGTTTGGCCCAGTTCCTAATTTCACTACTGAAGAGTGTTTTCGGCTATAAATAAGCTACAACTACACCACACATCGAATGGACTAGCTTGACACTTGCGAGATTATTTTTCTGAGGCTTTAAACTCCTTTGAAAAAAAAAAAAAAAGTCTCTCTTCTCTTTTCATCGTCTTCCTCGTGAACGAAACTTCTCGATCTTCTTTTTTTCTCCTTTTCACTTGTTTTTTTGGGTTCACGAGATACTTCCACTTCACTACGCCACTCTTTTTCCCCTTTTTTCTCGTAGTCTCTCCATTTTCCGTAATTAATCTAAACTCCTAAAAGTGTGAATCTTTTTGTTTGACGTGTTTCACTTCCAGCTTTATCGGATTATATCTCCTTGGTTTTCGCCGATTGTGTCAATCTAGGGATTAAAGGGGTTTTGATTAGATTTTGGAATTGGGATTTATAAAAAGGGGAGAGAGAGAGAGAAAGAAGCATCAACCATGGCTACTGGAAATCTGAAGAAGATGGGTTCCATTGATGCTCAGCTCAGGCTTATCGCTCCTGGAAAGGTCTCTGAAGACGACAAGCTTGTCGAGTACGATGCTCTGCTATTGGATCGATTTCTAGACATTCTTCAGGACTTGCATGGCGAAGAAGTCAGAGAATTCGTATGTTTCCCTCTTCCTCACTCCTTATTTTGTTAAAAATCCGAACTTTATGTTAAAAATTCAAACTTTGAGATACATTTAGGGCATCCCTCACTTAATCATGATTTGGGACCGGTTTGTTGCTTCTGCTCAAACTTTCCCGAAATTTCAAACCTTTATGTCAAAATTGAGCAGATCAGAAGTCAGAACACTAATTGAGTGAACATTCTCATGCAAAAAACAAAACTTGATTGTGTTTTCTACTTTCGTTCTGTTCCTTGTTGTGTCTAAAAAAGGTTCAAGAATGCTACGAGGTTGCTGCCGATTACGACGGGAACCGCAACACGGCGAAGCTAGAGGAGCTCGGAAACATGCTGACGAGTTTAGATCCAGGGGACTCAATCGTAGTTACAAAATCATTCTCCAACATGCTTAGCTTGGCTAATCTGGCAGAGGAAGTCCAGATTGCTTACAGGCGCAGGATCAAGAAGCTTAAGAAAGGCGATTTCGCCGACGAGGCCTCTGCGACGACGGAGTCAGACATTGAAGAGACTCTCAAGAGGCTTTTGCAGCTTAACAAGACTCCTGAAGAAGTCTTTGATGCTCTCAAGAACCAGACTGTTGACTTGGTCTTAACTGCTCATCCTACTCAGTCTGTTCGTCGCTCTTTGCTCCAGAAGTTTGGAAGGATTCGTGATTGTTTGACGCAGTTGTATGCGAAGGACATTACTCCTGATGATAAACAAGAACTCGATGAAGCTTTGCAAAGAGAGGTATGCACAAACAAGAACTCTATGAAGCTGTTTTCAATGCATGAATTTGTACTAAAAACTCTGTTTTTTTTATTGCAACCCAGATTCAAGCTGCGTTTCGCACTGACGAGATCCGAAGAACGCCTCCTACGCCGCAAGATGAGATGAGAGCGGGGATGAGCTACTTCCACGAGACGATCTGGAAAGGAGTTCCTAAGTTCTTGAGACGTGTTGACACAGCTCTAAAGAACATTGGAATCAACGAGCGTGTTCCTTACAATGCGCCTCTCATTCAATTCTCTTCTTGGATGGGCGGAGACCGTGATGGTACTACAACACTCTTGTTTCTTTCCTTTTCTTGAATCCATGAATGTGAAATCAAGAATTGGTTTTTAACTATTATTAACATTTATAAATCCAGGAAACCCGCGAGTAACTCCTGAAGTTACTAGAGATGTATGCTTGTTAGCAAGAATGATGGCTGCTAATCTCTACTTCTCTCAGATAGAAGATCTTATGTTTGAGGTAAATCTCATTGCAGCTCTTAAGGTTCTTGGTTGTTAATTAATGACATTGTTTTAACTTTTGCTTTTGTGTGATTGTTTGCAGATGTCAATGTGGCGTTGCAATGAGGAACTCCGTGTTCGTGCAGAGCGTCAAAGGTGTGCGAAAAGGGATGCCAAACACTATATAGGTGTGTTGGGTTACCTTCTGGCTGAGTTTTTTTTTGTTGTATTATGGTTTTGATGTATGATTTGGTTATTGGATGGATGTAGAATTTTGGAAACAAATCCCTGCGAACGAGCCATACAGAGCTATTCTTGGAGATGTGAGGGACAAGCTGTACAACACACGTGAGCGTGCACGTCAGTTACTGTCAAGCGGAGTTTCAGACATTCCTGAAGATGCAGTTTTCACAAGCGTTGATCAGGTTTGTGTGTTCTTGCTCTTTGTAGATCAACAATCATTGTTTCTTGTTTCTTATCTGACTTTTGATGATTGTTTTCCAAAGTTTTTGGAGCCGCTTGAGCTCTGTTACAGGTCGCTATGTGATTGCGGTGACAGACCTATCGCTGATGGAAGCTTGCTCGATTTCTTGCGCCAAGTGTCTACATTTGGCCTTGCCCTTGTGAAGCTCGACATCCGTCAAGAATCTGACAGACACACCGACGTCTTGAACGCGATCACGCAGCACTTAGGCATCGGATCTTACAAAGACTGGCCAGAGGACAAAAGACAAGAGTGGCTCTTAGCTGAGCTAAGCGGAAAACGCCCGCTCTTCGGACCTGACCTTCCGAAAACCGAAGAAATCGCGGACGTGTTGGACACTTTCAAAGTCATCTCAGAGCTTCCTTACGATAGTTTTGGTGCTTATATCATCTCAATGGCCACTGCTCCATCAGATGTCCTCGCTGTCGAGCTCTTGCAACGCGAATGCGGGATCGTTCAGCCTCTGAGAGTCGTCCCGTTGTTCGAAAAGCTAGCGGATTTAGAAAACGCTCCGGCTTCGGTGGCACGTCTCTTCTCAATCGAATGGTACAGAAACCGGATCAACGGGAAGCAAGAAGTCATGATCGGGTACTCCGACTCAGGCAAAGACGCTGGCCGTTTATCCGCGGCTTGGCAGTTGTACAAGACGCAAGAAGAGCTCGTGAAGGTTGCGAAAGAATACGGAGTCAAGCTCACGATGTTTCACGGTAGAGGTGGCACCGTGGGGAGAGGAGGTGGACCGACTCATCTTGCTATCTTGTCTCAGCCTCCGGACACCATTCACGGGCAGTTGAGAGTAACGGTTCAAGGCGAAGTTATCGAACAGTCTTTCGGAGAAGAACACTTGTGCTTCAGGACTCTTCAGCGTTTCACAGCTGCTACACTCGAGCACGGAATGCATCCACCGGTTTCCCCTAAACCGGAATGGCGTGTCCTCATGGACGAAATGGCGGTTATCGCCACTGAAGAATACCGTTCTGTCGTCTTCAAGGAGCCTCGCTTTGTCGAATACTTCCGTCTGGTAAGCTCTTTTACCAACTCATATATATTACTCTGTTCCTTCAGCAGATTGTAGTTGAAAAAGTTTCCAACTTTGGTTTTGGGTTTGTGTTACAGCACGAAAAGTTTCCAACTTGGGTTTTGGGTCTGTGTTATAGCTCCTTTCTTTAGCAGATTGTAGTTGAAAAGTTTCTAATTTGGTTGGGTTTGGTGTGATAGGCGACACCTGAGCTTGAGTATGGAAGGATGAACATAGGAAGCAGGCCATCGAAGCGAAAACCGAGCGGAGGGATCGAGTCTCTGCGTGCGATCCCGTGGATCTTTGCGTGGACTCAGACGAGGTTTCACTTGCCGGTGTGGCTAGGCTTTGGAGCAGCATTCAAACGAGTGATCCAGAAAGACGGCAAGAATCTCAACATGCTCAAAGAAATGTACAACCAGTGGCCTTTCTTCCGTGTCACCATCGACCTAGTCGAAATGGTTTTCGCCAAAGGAGACCCCGGGATCGCCGCTCTCTACGACCGCCTCCTCGTCTCCGAAGAGCTCCAGCCTTTCGGCGAACAACTCCGAGTTAACTACCAAGAAACCAGACGTCTCCTCCTCCAGGTAAAAAACTCTGTTCAATCTGGTTTTTGGTTCGGTTTTGATTTTGGTCCGGTACGCTAATTAACCCGAATGTTTCCTTCGGTTTGCAGGTAGCGGGTCACAAGGACATTCTTGAAGGCGATCCTTACTTGAGGCAGAGGCTGCAGCTACGTGACCCATACATTACGACATTGAACGTGTGCCAAGCCTACACGCTCAAGCAGATCCGTGACCCGAGCTTCCACGTGAAAGTTCGACCACACCTGTCTAAGGACTACATGGAGTCTAGTAAACCAGCAGCTGAGCTTGTTAAGCTGAATCCGAAGAGCGAGTACGCGCCGGGGCTTGAAGATACTGTTATCCTCACCATGAAGGGTATAGCCGCCGGTATGCAGAATACCGGTTAAAGGCATTTTAATTTATCATTTTACTCGTCTTTGTAGTTTGTACCATTCTCTAAAATCTCTGCTATGTATTATTATTCTGTGATGTGATAATAATCTCTCTCTGAATCCTCTCTTATGAAAAATAACTATTTAAACAATTGCCCCCTTTTTAAGTAAGTATGATGTTGATTTCTTGTTATGCTATCGTTGTTTATGTATTTTTTTATTATGAATTACTCAAAATTGATCTATTGTTCACAAAAACTATAACTAAAGTTTGGATGTAGAGAGCAAGTGTATTATATCCCATATTTTTGGGCAAATCTGTTACAGTTTTGTGAGATTTGTGAGAAAATTCAGTTTTGTGGTTTTTTTGGAAACAAATCAGTTTTATGGTATTTTTGGAAAAACAAATAGTATTTGTGGTATTTTTGGAAAACATAACAATGGTAATTTTGTAAGTTTATGGCATTTTGGGAATTTGTTGTCTTTTGTTCAAAACGTGTAATTTTTATGAAATTTTTTTTTTGCATCGGCTGGTCAATTAATTAAGAAATTTTAATTTGTTCTGAGATGACAACCTGGAATACCAGTTACGATTTTTCACTATTAACACACCATTGTCATTATCCTTAGCGTCATCACCATCACTGTTACTACAGCCGTGACGACCAACATTTATAAAAAGTATTTAGAAAACGATATCATATTGGCTGCAATTTTTTTTTATATATATATAAAAAAGAATTTGAAGTTGTTTTATACTTTTAGGATAAACGAACATGAAATGTTGGGGCAAGAGTTAAACAACATGATTGGTGACACATGTTGGTCTTGTCTTTCTCTGTTACTTCAGTCACGCCATCATAGTACGTTCAAAATATCGGTTATTGTTAATCGTTCGGTCGGCCAGCGATAAGCGATTTTTCAAAAAACCGCTAATAATATGGAGATTAATCGGGGCGGAATTTTAGGTTTATTTTAATATATTTTAAAATT
>OVBJ01000216.1:38680-76579 GCA_900406535.1 Noccaea bulbosa | reverse complement strand
TTTTGAGTGAAGGTTTTCAAAACTCTCTGCTTTCTGTTGCATATCCTCTCATAGAATTAATCTTATTCTCTGTCTTCTTGATCTTATTTTCTTTTGACTCTGGGGGTGATTGGTAAGTGCTGTGAGTGCTCCACAGAGCACTAAATATTTCTAGAGCACTAATGTATCACCAATCAAGCTTTGCTTTCATTTTAGAAACTCAGAGCAACAATTTTTAAAAAAGAAATATTTTGGCTCTAGAAAGCAATTTTTTCAGAGCACCAAATTAAGGACTCTGAGAATTCTCTCTCTCTTATTTGTCAAATCACTCAATTTTTGTTAGCATAGTCAAAAACTTTTTGGGAAAATTGAAAATAAAGGACATTTTAAGTGTATGTTTGGTAATCTACACTTTTTAGTATTTCATTCATTTTTGGACTAAATTAACCTTATATAAATTATTATAATAATTAAATAATTGTTCTAAAATTCAGAGATATGAGAATAAAAATATAAAAAATTGAAAACACCATAGTAACATTTTTATGATTTTAAGTGTAAAAAAAAATATTTAGTTATTGTTCTAAAAATTTTAGAATCCGCATTCTACGTTATAAGATTTTTAGAATACGAATTCTAACGTTTTAACATATTCTAAATTTTCTAGAATGCATATTCTAAAATTTGTACATATTCTAAATATTTTAGAATGCGAATTCTATGTTCTAAAATTTTTAGAATATGAATTCTAACGTTTCAACATACTGTATTCTAAATTTTTTAGAATGTATGTTCTAAAATTTGTACATATTCTAAAATTTTTAGAATGCGTATTATACGTTCTAAAACTTTTAGAATGCGTCTTCTATAATTTTAAGAATGCAAATTCTAAAGGTTACATAGGTTCTAAAAAATCAAGAATGCACATTCTATCTCTAGATTCTAAAAATAAAAGAAAACCAATATTAGGAAGAAAATAAAAGAAAACCAATATTAGGAAATAAAATCCCAAAACAATCTCACACAATATATATATATATATATATATATATATATATCTTTTTCTCTTCCAAATAATTATATCTCTCCCTTTCTCCCATTGGTAAGCAACAATCGGTTTCTGTTATTTTTTCTCAATCGTTTTGTTGTCGAACGTGGACCGATCAGATTGGATATAGGACTGATCGGTTCTGTTATTTTTTTTCATGTAGAACTTTTAAGAACAACTTCAAAAAAAAAATTAATTAATTTTCCCATTAAAACACCTACTTTAGGCTACTATAACAACAAATTAACAAAAAAAACAAAATATTAGCAAGACCAAAACAACAAATTAACACCATTTATCGTTAAACGTCATAAGAAGAAAAATATTAACAACAATTCAAAACCAACTACAGTAGAAACTCGATAAATTAATAAATTTTTCCGGTCCGGAGTTGGGCTGGTGTAAAATATGATACAATTCGATATAATAATATAATAATAATTTTTTTGAAACTTAAAATATGGTCCCAATAATATCATAAATTAATAATTATCATATAAAAACTTATATAAGTATATATATAACTAAGATATCTAGTTACTAAAATATGAATCTCTCACACATCTAATTGATATGAAAATTTAAAAAAAAAAAAAGAACTTAAAACAATATGGCAAATATGAAAAAATGTAAACAATAAAATTAATATAGAAACATCATTAAGAAAATATACATATAAAAAAAGTTCTTATTTAATTTGAAAAAAAATTTAAAAGATTATCAATATTTAATTTTTTAAAATGTTTTTTAGTCAAAATCTATATATTAATAACTATATTTATTTATAGTAGCGTATATTTGTATTTTATAAAATTTATTAAAAAAAATATTTCCACTTTCATGTATATTATATAACTGTATATATATATATATATATAATTTCCACTTTCTAGGGTATATTTGTATTTTACATTCATATAAAGACTAATTTTCCAATATAAAAAAAAGGTATAGATCACCAAATGTATAGTCAAAACATCATTTATTTCCAATTTTTCCAAACTTTTTCGTAAACGTTTTTGCGAGTTACAAATAAAACCTTCCATACCTATATGAACATCAATGAAAGGTCATGGATTAAAGAGACAACATATCCCTTATATATTAAAACAGAAACATTTTTTTTAAATAACTTTTAGTTCATATGTTAATAACAGGATTGCCATACTGATGTGTCATCATATGGTTAACTTTCAAGACTATTTTAAATTAGCACAAACTTAACTAGAGTATTTACATTTTATGCCATTGCATACTACCTCTTAAATATTTATACTTAAATGTTCTCTAACTAATATTACCATTAACGAAACAAATTAACATCTATACAATTAACTTTGCATGACTGATTTATCAAAGAATTATTAAATAATATTTGACTTTGTTTGGGTAAATAATATTTATAAACCCATTAAATGATTTTCAGACGTATTGAATTATACACATACTTTTTTATTTGACATTTCTATATACATATGCTCGAAGTAAATTTCTTTGACTATACATGTATACATACATTATTTTTAATTTGATTGCGCATTTTATTTTGTCCAAGTCTAACAAACATATTATAAACCAAGAAGCAATTAAACCAACAAGTAATCATTCAAACCGGATTCAAAATTATGTTAGACTGAAAATAGTTTTGAAATAATTTAGGTGAGAACGAATGTTTTCATAATTAACAAATATTGCGGATTAAGGTAATCAAAATAGTCATCTAATTAAGCTTGCAAATTTTCTGGAATGTTTGATATTAGTGTAGATTAAAAGATATTCGAGTTTTTAAAACTTTTCATTTTATGGTAACTTTAATAAGTTTCTCTTACCTAATACGATTTTAGGAGTGTTATATGCAATTTTCTTTAGGCAAATACATGTATGGAAACCCATTAATTATGTTCCTATGTTAGGGTTCATCATTAAAAATCTTGATTGTGAAAATATTTTTCAACTTTAAATTTATGATTGATAAACTAATAATTTAAGGTTTCCAAATACAATATGTGGTTTAAAAAGATATTAATCATGATTGATAATTGTAGTAATGGAGAACCTCAAACCTCCTCCCTTTGCTATATATAAGGTCTTTGCAAACCAATATGAAACTCATCTCAAAATCATTCTTCTGAAGTTGTGGACAATCCATGATTCTAATTTATTCACGTTATGATTCAAATACCATTCCAGATTTATTAGTTTAACTTTGTTTTTTTTTTTTCATAAGTGGTTTTACACACATCTCGAACATGAAAAGGTGTTCTGAAATCATGTTTGATCCTGAAATTTATGAAATTCAAGCATTTAGAATGAGGTAAAAGGAATTTGGCCATTAACTATCTCTTATGTTGCTACACCATCATGAACAAAACTAAGACCAAGTTTGTACAAGATTCCAATAAGGTTACATTGAGATATTAAGTGGGAGTCAGAATAATGGATCAGGGATTTTTATTTTTTTTCCGTGCTCTCAAGTCTCAACTATCTTATTTTATTGTTCTCATTTGAGTTTTATTTTCTTTTTTATTTTTATCATATTTAATCTATGTTTATAGTCCTTTTTATTTTTAAAAAATTCATGTAAAATGCTTAATCCCAATTTCGCTCCCAAGTCAATAATCAAGAACATGTTATACTTATGAAATTATATGTTTTTAACATGTTTTTATTGAGTTATGAAAAGAGTAAACTTTTAATAACAAACATTATAACATATAATTTCACCCCACGCAGAGCGTGGGTCTAACCCTAGTGAGTCTTATTATGAGACTTGAAGCCTTTCTCATTTTTTTTTTGTGTAGTATAAATGGAACATATCTAATGCAATGTGAGAGAAAGCAACATTCATCAACGTATTAATATTTTCAGCTTTATCACATGGGATCTCAGAGAATTAAAATCTACAGAAACAAATGATGGTACAGAAACTCAGTTGAACTCATAAACAATGCCTAATAGTGTTTGAGTGAGTTTAAGGGAAGATTGTTTTTTTAACCATCAAAGTGATAAAAGATAGCATTTTAAACCTTAAAATTATGTCATTTACACTATAGCTGATTCAATAATAAATTGACAAATCGAGAGAAAAATCGAGGAATTAGATTCGTTTGTCGAGTATATTGAAGCGGCAGTTGAAACTGATCTGAAAATTCCACAAATCTTTTATACCATTTTTTTTTTTCGATAACCGTGGGTGATCCTAAAGGCTTTCTAGGCCCAAAGACTAATCCCACGAGGCCCACAGCAGTCCACGTATTCTTACCATTTAAGGCAGCCCGGGTGGCCAAGGTGACTCAAACCCAGGTGGCGGAAGTCACAGTTGTGACCCCTTTACCACTGGCCATAAGTTCTTGGTTAATCTTCTATACCATACCAAACATAAGTGTTAGAAAATTTAGTAAATGTGTGATAATTTAATTTTCTTGACAGAAACCGTAAGAGATGGCCAACTAAATTTGGAATGGATCATCAAGCTGTAATTATCCATATATTCAAATTATTTGTTTCATACAAGCTTTAAAATGTAGTCTGCAGTTACCAAAAGCCCAACAGTGGTAACTTTGCTTTACGTAAGTCTTTCACATAAAAGGGAAAACTTAAAAGCAGCGATGGTTGAAACTTTGAGAATTGCCTGACTTATATTTTCCTACATTTTCAAAGTTTCAGATCTTGACAAGTGATGGCAGGGAGAATATCTAGAGCTGCTCAGTGCAAAGATACGTATCTGAAACTTTTGATCTCTTACGTATTGGACAATGCATGAGGGTATGTAACTCGATTACAAGCATCAAGAAATGACAATGATTATTTATTCATGGACCCACGTGACTAAAAATACTAAAATAACTAGAACCAATTAAGTTTGAGTTTGACTGAAAGCTTTAAATATAGAGTTAGGAGACTAGCCGGTCTCTCGTCAATAATTCTAAGTCCGGTAGTTAGATTCAAAAGTTGTCCATTGATACTAAAAAGTCTCGAGTTTTATTGGTGGAGAAGAGAAAGAGATCATGTGTAGTGTAGATGAAGATGTACCGCTAAATAACGATAGACTACTGATAGGGAATAGAGAATGTCAATGGTATATAAATTCTAAGTCGGGTGGTTGCGCCAAGTCTTTCTTTTTCCCTTTTCTTTATGGAAAGTTAGAAAAGTGCATAGTTTTAAAATTTTAATTAGGAGATTGGTAGTTTGTTGTTTATTTATGAAAGTAGGTAACAGAGTTTACAAGCAATGTTGTCGATTTTAATATTTTACCCTTATCTTTTTAGAGAGATTAAGAGATCATATTTTGTCCCTTATCGTTTAGAGAGATTAAGAGATATATTTAGAGAGAAAAATCGTGAACAAGTCCTTCGTAATGTACCATTTTGTACTCGCGATTTGAAGTGTGAGTATATACTCGCTGGATAGATAAAAAAAAATTCAAAACAACAACTATATGCGTTGATGTATATCGATTCTGATTTAACGTTAGTAAAAAAAAAAAGAATATTCAGAAAATTAAAGCAGATAAGAAAAGTGGTCGAAACAATTGAGACCAACTTTACTCAGCAGACATTTCAAGATTCAACTTAACAGTTGTATACTAAAAAACCTCATAGAAATGGTGTAATGTATGGTACTATAAACTGATGGGTTTTAGAAGCTTGCAAATGTGAAGTAGTCGACAAGAGGGGAGTGGCCAAAATTTTATTTTTTGAATTGAAAACAAATTAAAACGTGACATGTGTGACTGATCATGACATGTGTTAGAACTTAAGATATATTTTTGCCGATCTTCTAGTTCAATTTAAAGCACGAGAAAACAGAAAGGGCTAGATATAACTAATTAGTAGTAATTTGTCAACAAAATTTCCTCAGCTAGCTAGCTAGGCCTAGGATATTAGAGTTTGATCATCGGAAGCTATAGAGATGTAACAGAGTTTATTTATGAAGTCTTCTTCTCCGTTAGAGGTGAAGAAACTGGAAAAAAAAAAATGTGTATCAGTAGTCGTCCTTGTCTGATTTTGTTCGTGATCTATCTTCTTATACGACCTTGTTCGTCCTTAAACGATGGTAGTACCTTGTCGGATGGGGAAACCCTGTCTGTAAGAAGCAACATGACACTCGTTTCTCCTAAAGGTCACTTCGAGCTTGGTTTTTTCCGTATGGGTGATGATCGCTGGTACCTCGGAATCTGGTACAAGAAGATAATTAATGAGAGAACCTACGTGTGGGTCGCCAACAGAAATAAACCTCTCCGCGGTTCTAACGGAAGCCTCATAATATCTGACGGTGACCTCGTTCTCATCAGTCAATCTGGTAACAACAGCAACTCTATCTGGTCAACGGATTTAACGAAGGGAGACGAGAGATCTCCGGTGGAGGCAGTGCTCCAAGATAACGGCAATTTTCTGCTCAGATACTCCAACACACAGGGCTCGGAATATTACTTATGGCAAAGCTTCGATTACCCGACAGATACTTTACTTCCGGAGATGGAACTGGGATGGACATCAGAAAGGGTACACGCCGAGAGTTATCTAACGTCTTGGCAATCCCTATATGACCCCTCAAAAGGATACTTCGTTCTTAGACTGGAAACCACCGGTAGCCCTAGGATTTCCATCAAGACGGATGCAGGTGATCCAATTTTTTTGAGCGGTCCCTGGAATGGATTAAGATTTGGAAGACTACCAAAGTTATTTAAATTAAGACAGGATGGAGAAGACATGACACTTTTCTTAGCAACAAACAACGTCTCCTACTCAAGACTCGTAATGGAACTCCACGGAGTTGCAAGGCAGTTAACGTGGAACGAAAGCACAACCAAATGGGACACGGCTTGGGAATCAGTTACGGCCGGATGCGATTTCTTCAATGTGTGCGGGTCAAATTCTTACTGTGTCCAGAACGCACCATTCGTCTGTAACTGCATCCAAAGGTTTGAGCAGAGTGACTCCAACATGACAAATCAGTGCCGGAGGAGCACGCCTCTAAACTGTGGTAGTGATAGCTTCATTGGGCTAGAGAATATGAGCTATCCTTACACTGTGACGAAGCCTGTTGATCACGGATCCATGGATCCTAAGAGATGCCGGAGCATGTGTGTAACCGATTGTCGCTGTAGCGCTTTCGCCATTGTAAATAACAGTCTACAGATGGGCAGCTCAAACTGTCTTGTATGGAGAGAAGATTTGGCCGATCTCCGGCGTTACAGTACCGATGACGGTTTACAACTTTTTATCAGGGTTTATGGTACCAAGTTTTATCTCTCTCAAATATCCATTTGCTGCTTTTGTTTTTCTCTTCTCACTTAATTTTTTCTACTTTTTTTTTTTTTTTTTTTTTTTGGTCCCCGGGGNGGAAGAAGAAGAAAAACAGTAGAGGATTGGTCATTGGTTTGTCGATTGGAATCCCGGCTTTGGCACTTTTTGCTGTCGCTGTTTTCTGCTTACTGAAGAGGAAACATAATCAAGCAGCGGCAGCAGCAGCAGCACGAGCAGCACGAGCAGCGGCAGTAGCAGCAGCAGCAGCAGCCGCAGACAGTGGTGATTCTTGAAATAATTAGAAATCTTAGATTAGCTGTTTAAAATAATAGATACGTTTTGGTGATTCTACTTAACAGTTTCTTTTTCAGAAGTTGAATTAGCGGGCTATCAGATTAGTGGACCAAGCGGTACACTTATGATGACCGGTCAAATGATCGATTTCGGAATTGTTCAAAGGGCCACGGGATATTTTTCCGACTCCAATAAAATTGGAAAAGGAGGTTTCGGAGTCGTTTATAAGGTACAAGGATGTTCCTCTTTAATAATTTTCAAATACAGTACATCCCATATTTATATCCAATAGATATATATATATATATATATAACTGGTTGGTTTTGCAGGGAGTGTTACCAGACGGCCAAGAAATCGCAGTCAAAAAACTTGTGGATATGTCAAGCCAAGGGACGGCTGAGTTCGAAACAGAGGTGGCCGTGATTGCGAGTCTGCAACACATTAACCTCGTCCGCCTTCTTGGTTGGAGTGTCCATCAACAAGACAAGGTGTTGATATTTGAGTTCTTGGAGAATGGAAGCCTCGACTCTCATCTCTTTGGTAATTAGTCTAAACTTGTGTGGTAAACATCCATCTTTATCTATCTAGGGAATTTAGTTTTTATGTGCAGTCGAAAACTGTGAGCTAAATTGGCAAACGCGGTTTCAGATTATAAATGGAATTGCTAAAGGAATTAAGTTTCTACAAGAGGAATCACAGCTAAAAGTTGTCCACAGGGATTTAAAAGCAGCCAATATCCTGCTTGACAAGGATATGGTTGCCAAAGTTTCAGACTTTGGATTGGCCAGAATTTTTCAAAGCAGCGAGAACGAAGCTATCACGGCCAAGTATGCTGGGACTTTGTAAGCGATCAAAACCCTTTTTATCTTCATCATCATGACTAAACTTGACATCTCTCTTTTTTTCATTGAAATGCAGTGGCTACATGTCTCCGGAATACGCAGAAGGTGGACTATACTCTACTAAGTCAGATATATTTAGCTTTGGTGTTATGGTTCTGGAAATTGTTAGCGGGAAGAAAAACGCCAAATTCTCCTACGTGGAGTCGGACACTAATTTTCTTACTTATGTAAGCTTTTTGATTTTATACAATTCAGGTTATATGAGATATTAAGTAGAAAAAGAAAAAAAGAAGAAATAAAAATATATAACGCGCTGCTTCATTTAGTTTTTTTTTGTTTTTATGGGCAGGTTTGGCTAAAGTGGGAGCAAGGAAACTGGCAAGATGTTGTAGATCCCATCATACGAGATTCATCACCTGCTCAGAGCCATGAATTGCTAAGATGCATTGAAATCGGTCTCCTATGTGTACAGCTACTTGCTGATGACAGACCTATCATGTCCCACGTGGTGGCACTCCTGGAAAACGAGACGATCG
This sequence comes from Noccaea bulbosa, assembly GCA_900406535.1. NCBI lineage: Eukaryota > Viridiplantae > Streptophyta > Magnoliopsida > Brassicales > Brassicaceae > Noccaea > Noccaea bulbosa. Next base: position 67,631 of record OVBJ01000216.1, on the reverse strand, counting down.
AGACTAGACGGCCTAAACCTCCCGGTTTTTTCTTCGGAAGAAACCGGAGTGATCATCCTTCGTCCACCACCGGTGAATCCTCTCTGGCAAACGACTTCTCTCACTTCTCTGTCATGTCCTGTCCCCCTAATTAGCCAACTTTTTCTATTTTTAATTAAGTCTCTAATTAGACAATCCCAATACTATTATTATATATGCATAATATAAATGCATATATGGAAGCTTTCTATAAACAAACTTTATATTTTTCAGAGACACATACAAATTTATGCAGCAATATATTTTAAATTGGAAAAGGTATTTGTGGTAGACTGGTGTTTATGTTATATGTAGTTCTCTTTTATATGATGGTTATGCTTATCAGCTTATGATGTGTCGTATACGGTATTCAATAAAGTACACAAACGACTTTAGCAATACGTTTAAAATCGTTGAAACTGATTGTATTCAGTTATGTTTCCTTTTTACAACTCTTTATCAAACTATTGTTCTTTTCTGTTTTAAAGCAAATAAATATTTATGCATTAATCTCTTGTCTTTTGACATCAGCTTCAAATCTCATGTTTACACTGTTAATTCAACACGAGTTTTCCCTTCTATTTTCATTTTCTTGTCTCGTCTTATATATGTTGCAGACCATTAAACCAACAAAACAATTCGACCACCTTTATTTACCTAAAAATGGCTTAGAATTTTAAATCTAACTAGAATAACTTATTTTACCGGCTACGGATCGTACATTGATATAAATCTATAATTACATTAAAAATCTGAAAATGACGAAAAGTTGGTCCAATTACATAAAATAATTATCAAGCTTTAAATAACTCAATGCATCATCATTGTCCACATATTATCGCTGACTTAATAATTTTCCTAGATAATATGAGAAATGATTATGGTGGTATGCAGTTGAGCTTTGTGGATCTCGTTGGTTGCGAGAGAGTAAAAAAGCCAGGCTCTACTGGTTGCCAACTCGAAGAAACTCAAAGTATAAACAAATCACTTTATATATGCATTAGGTGATGTTATTGGTGCTTTATCTTAGGAAACCAGCTAGCATATTCCTTACAGGAATCACAAGTTAACAACGTTGATGAGCGATTCATTGGGAGGCAATGCCAAGACGTTAATGTTTGTCACTGTGTCTCTAGCAAAATTAAATTTGGATAAGACATACAATTCTCTTATGTAAGTCATGAATTCCCAATATATATAACATTCATAAGATTATGGATACTGAACGTTAACATAGAACTTTAAATTGTACTTGTCACATTTAACATTAATTTTATTTTTCCTAATTTGACCAAGTGAGAACAATTGTGAATGATTTTGCAAACATAATTCATCCAAAGAGATAGTGCGATTGAAAAAGTTGGTAGCATACTGGAAAAGAATAAGCCGGTAAAAAGAGTGAAGATGATGACTGGGTGGAAATCGAGGAAAATTGCACCGTTTGTACTTTGTAGTCATCTTCATCGTTTTTGAGTTTGTTTTTGTTTGCATTAATGTATTTTCATGGTTTTGAGAAAATTAAACTAGAGGTTAGGTGTTTACGTTCCAATTTTATGTCTTTAGAGAAAAAAATAAGCAAAAAGCCTCCATTTTGAAGATGAAAGGAGCCCAACTTGTTGAACTAGAAATATTTTACAAGGAGACAATATCTAAGGAAAATATACTATAATAACATAGAATGTAAAATGATGCTCAAGTATTTTACAAGGAGATTCATTGCTGGCTTTTTGAAATCATGTAATTTTGTTTGTATTTAATTGCAGATATAAAGGGCAAAATTAGAATGTATTGTGGAATAAGACCTATAAGTATTGTATTCTGTTAATGTATTGGTTTAATCATCCAATCCGAATACTGTAATCTGTATAGGCAAAGCCATTAAATAAACTAAACAATTCGCACACCTTTATTTACCTATAAATAACAACAAATTATGAAATAAAAATGGGTGGAACCTTAAATCTAACTAGGCTAACTAATTTTACCGACTACGGATCGTACATCTACAATCACATTAAAATTTTGAAAATGACGAAAAGTTGGTCCAACTACATAAACTAATTATCAAGCTTTAAATAATTAAATGACGTGTTGACAAAAAAAAAAAAATACAGGAATAATTCAAAGGCCTAGCCATAATAATTCTGGTCTTGTGAATTACGAATCTACAGTACACAGAACAGGAAGATGACTTTGGGACCCACTTCTACGACTTCCACGTTGACTTTTGCCGTTTTTGAGGTAGAGAAGGAAAGTTACCTGCCACCTTTTTTACTTTAATTAATTAAACCATTTTAATTCTTTCGTGGAAAAATAAATGGGTGACTTCAAAGTTTCATTTTTTTTTTTTTTTGATAAAAGACTTCAAAGTTTCATACAAAGAGAAGAAGATTTTGAAGCTTCTTGCTTCCTCCACTACTCTCTCAAGTCTCAATTCACGATCCTTCTTTGCCTAGTTTATCGTTACTCTTAGCTTAAGGAAGATTCAGACTTGGTTCTCCGATATCTTCCGCCTTTCGAATTTTCGATTTTTTTTTTTTCTCTAGAAAGTTTCCGAGATCTCGGCGGAGTACCTTTTCGACGACGAACCGCCATGGTTTGGTACTCGAGCTGCAGAATTATGTTCATGGGTCTGATTCTCATGCTAATTTCGAGCTGGGTATTGGATAGATGCGAAGGAATTGGCGAATTCGGTTTCGAATTTCACCACCGTTTCTCGGATCAGGTCGTCGGGGTTTTGCCCGGAGATGGGTTGCCTAATCGAGGCTCCTCTAAGTATTACAGAGCGATGGCTCATCGCGATCGGTTAATCAGAGGCCGTAGGCTCGCGTCCGCCGAAGATCAATCACTCGTCACTTTCGCTGACGGAAATGAGACTACTCGCGTCGACGCCCTTGGATTGTAAGGTTTCCTCAAAATTAATTGCCAGTTTCGTTTTTAGTTTTCCCCATTGCTAAAAACCATAGCTTGATTCGAATCGGTGTGCTTTGTGTATTATTAACTCTGTGATTGTTATGAGGCTTATTGAGGTTTGTGTCGAATTGTTTGTACAGTTTGCATTACGCGAATGTGACGGTAGGGACGCCTTCTGATTGGTTTCTGGTAGCTCTAGACACTGGAAGTGACTTGTTTTGGCTGCCCTGTGACTGTACCAACTGTGTTCGTGAGTTGAAAGCTCCTGGTGGCTCGGTAATGTTTCCTTTTTTTTTTTTTTTTTTTTTTTTTTTTTTTTTAATTTTTTTTTTTTTTTTTNGCTTATATACATACTTGAATTTGAGTAATGCTGCTGCCATATCTTTTCTTCGCTTGAGGTTTTGGTCTAGTTTGTGAAGAATCTGATTGGGACACGTGTGCTGAGATTAGGATCAAATTGTAGATAGAAATATGACTTGGCCAGCTCTTTGCTGACCAAGTCTTCAGCACTTAAATGCAGTGAGACCTACACTAGACTTATCCACATTATGCATCTATACGGACTATAATCTCAACGACTTTGTGGATGCAAAATTTAGTGCAAAAGATATTCTTCTGATCCTGTGTTTTATTGATTAGTAATGTAAGTTTTAAGGTTCCTTAAAAAAAATGATTTCTTTTTGGTTGTTGAACAGAGCTTGGACCTTAATATTTATAGCCCTAATGCATCTTCGACTAGCAACAAAGTTCCTTGTAATAGCTCGTTATGTTCAAGAGGTGATCGATGCGCTTCCCCTTCTAGTAATTGCCCATACCAGATCAGGTATCTTTCCAATGGTACCTCCTCTACTGGAGTCCTCGTTGAGGATGTGCTTCACTTGGTTTCAAATGAGAAAAACTCCAAATCTATTCGCGCTCGGGTCACTTTGGGGTAAGCGATTTCTTCCTTTTTTGTGTGGCACGACTTAAACCTTTGTGTTTCCATCCTAACACAGTTTCGGAGCAGCTGTGGTCAGGTTCAGACCGGTGTATTCCACGATGGTGCAGCTCCAAATGGACTTTTCGGGCTTGGCTTAGAAGACATATCGGTTCCAAGCGTATTAGCAAAAGAAGGAATCGCAGCAAACTCGTTCTCAATGTGTTTTGGAAACGATGGAGCTGGTAGGATCAGTTTTGGAGATAAAGGTAGCGTAGACCAACGTGAAACGCCATTGAACATAAGACAACCACAGTAAGGAAGCAGTTGAAATGAGTCATATCTTTGTTTATGCTTAAACCAGACTTGCTTATCTTTTTTTTAATACTAGTTCCGATTGTTTCTTCTGCTAACCAGTCCTACTTACAACATCACCGTCACTCAAATAAGCGTTGGTGGAAACACCGGTGATCTTGAATTTGATGCTGTTTTCGACTCTGGAACCTCCTTCACTTATCTGACTGCTGAAGCTTATACCCTCATTTCAGAAAATGTAAGTAGTCTTCATCTCATATTGTATTTGTATATGATCTTGGTGTTACATGGCTTAATAAACACGATATGGTTGTTCTTGCAGTTTAATACTCTAGCTCTGGACAAACGTTATCAAACTGATTCCGAGTTGCCTTTCGAGTACTGTTATGCATTAAGGTTGCCTTCTTTACTCTGAGTCACCATCTCTCTGATTCTTGCTAAAACCTGACCAACTTTTGGCATCTATCTGTATTTGTTGCAGTCCAAGCAAAGACAGCTTCCAGTATCCAGCTGTGAATCTGACAATGAAAGGAGGGAGCTCGTATCCTGTTTATCACCCGTTGGTTGTAATCCCCATGAAGGTTAGTAGTTAGGCCTTTTGTTATTACACCGTACCTCTGTTCCGTGTCCGCCATTAAACTTAAAGCTTTGCCCTCTCTCCTTGTGAATGTTTTCAGGACACAGATGTCTACTGTTTAGCCATCATGAAGATCGAAGAGATTAGCATCATCGGACGTAAGTATCGTCAATTTTGCAAAACTCAAAACCAAGAAAAAGATAAATGTCTATCTTACTCTGTTCTTTCGATTTGCAGAGAACTTCATGACTGGGTATCGCGTTGTCTTTGATCGTGAGAAACTGGTTCTTGGCTGGAAAGAATCTGATTGTGAGCTCTCTTGTCAAAAGAACACTTAAGATCAGACTTATCTCCTCTTCTTTCTAATCTCTCTTTACTTTAATGGCTCAGGTTACACCGGTGAAACCTCGGCTCGGACGCTTCCATCGAACCGTTCCTCTTCCTCGGCTAGACCACCAGCTTCATCGTTTGAGCCAGAAGCCACGAACATACCTTCTCAAAGACCAACGACGTCGACGTCTTCTTCTTCTTATTCACTCTCTGTCATCTCACTTTCATTCTTCTACTTCTTCTCGATTTTGGCCGGCCTTTGATTATTATTACATATATATATTAATTTAGCCATCTGCTATACACAAATTTATAGTATTCTTTAGAAGATTGGGTTAAAATCACCATATAATAATGCACTACACTACTACAGTCTACAGTTGTATTTTTTTTTTTTTTCTATGCTGTAAATGATTATTGATTTTATTTCCCTGTTATATACTTACTCATTTATGAGGTCACATAGAAAACAAAGTTAATGGATTTGAATGCGTTCAAGTTACAATTGAAAACATGTGCACTTATTTAAAGGGTATATTTGTAATTTTCCATTTACGCGGCAGTCAAAAGGATCCTTCTCTTCTAAGAAATCAGAAAACCTAAAAAAGGAAGAGAGCTTCAGGTCTTTGTCGTCTTCTCCTGAGAAATTTCCAGTCTATTTCACAGATATTTCCAGTCTCTACCTGTTTCTAAGAGTTTTCGTTTTGTATGTTTATTGATTTGGGATCATAGATGTTGATGAAGATACTGATCAGGAACCCGTAGAATCAGAGTTTCGTAGAAGAAACCCTAATTCTTTCTCCTCTGTTTCCTCTGATCATACTTCTGACTCAGATCGTCCTTGCCGAGTGGAAAAATGGAGTCGCTTCCTTATGTAGCTGTTGCATCGGCGGAGAAGGAGAAATCAGACAACTCTGGAATGGCACAGGGTAATGCGGAGAAGAAACCAGCTTGGAACAGTCTCTCTAATGGCGATTCTGAGACCAAACCAGTCATGGGATCTTCGTCGTGGCCAGCTCTTACTGAGACGACGAGAGCTTCTTCAAACAAGTCTTCCTTTGACGCTTTAAAATGTTTGGGCCATGGATCATCATCATCATCAACTGCTCCTTTCTCCAAGGTTTGAAATGTTTGATAAGTGAAACTTAGAACAATCGTTTTATCGATTTCTTGAAGCCTTTCTGTTGAAATTTTATCTCTCTAAATTCTAAAATTTGAAATCTATGTAATGTTGTTTTCTATATTCAACATGTTCAGATTTAGTAATGTAACTTTTATGTTTTTGATTTTTAGGAAACTCGTATATTTGCCTGCCACGAACACCAATTGGAACCAAAGCCGTTTAACCGGAGCGTTGCATCTACTTCTACCAATACTACTGTTGTTCAACCCTCGGGACAAAATTCATCAAGCTATCTCAAAAATCAGAGGAACGATTTTGCATCACAATCACATGGCGGTAACAAAAACCAATATCAACAAAATTCACACAAGAACCAAAATGGTAATCACAATCATCATCAAAGTCATATTGGAGGCATGTCCATTCAGGAACATGGATGGAATCAAAATTGGAATCCTCATACAAACTTTAATGTGCAAGGCGGATTTGCACAACCACCAAGAGCTATCGGTACACCAAATTTTGTAAGATATGCACCACCACCACGGCCACTACCTATATTGCGATTTGATGCTCCATATATGCCGGTTCACCAGTCTCATATGGTTTTCTCTGGTGAGTTAACTCTTATAGAGTTATTGAAAATATTGAGTCTTTTTCTTTCGCTTCTACGAGTTTTTTCTAACGCATATGTTTCATTTTAGAATTAAAACCATTGATGATGTACCATCCTCATCGCATGCCAATTATTGAACCTCATGATATCTTCTTACAATTTCAAGAAGCTCCCCTTAAAACCAGAATAATAGATCAAGTTCATTATTATTTGAGGTAAAATTTTTTTTTTTTACTTCTGACACATTCTCTCAAAGTTATCAAATAGTGCTTTCCCAGAACTTCACTTTTAATATTTTCTATGCACTTGTTACAGTAAAGAGAATTTATCTAGAGATGAATTCCTGCGCAAACGCATGAATGATGAGGGCTTTGTTCATATACAGTTTATTGCTAGTTTCAAGAGGGTGAGTTTCTGGTATACTTTTTCTTGCATGATCATTTCATTCATTTTTCTCTTATAAACTCGATTGCTTATTATTTCTCTGTAGTTCTCTTATTTTAGTTAATCCAAAATTTTGTTGTTTTAGTTTTTTATAACTTCTTTTTTTCTTTTCTCTACCTTATACTCATATGTTTGTTTCGTTGATTTTTGTCCAGCTCAAGGCACTTACAGCTAATATCCAGTTTATAATGGACTCTCTCCAAGGTTCAAATGTTGTTGAAGTGAAGGTATATTTTTTTTTTATACATCTTTCTGCTTAAATTATCGAGATTTTTTTGGTCTGATGTAATTATGAGAACATATATATTATTGTTTCTAACTGTCTAATCAAATAGTTGAAACTAAAAAGATCATTGAAAAAAAATGAAAAAAAAAATAAGAGAGCCAATATTGTATGATTTTTTTATCTTGTATATGATTACAAAAATTTGTCTTTTTTTGTTTGTTTACAGGGTTATGAAATAAGGAACAAGCAAATTTGGAGAAGTTTCTTAATGCCTCGTGACTTGCGGGTTCCTTTTTATCCGAGCCCAGAGTATGGAATGACAGGCAAACTCCAAAACATGTCGCTTGAGCGAAAAGCAGATCAACTTGATCCTGCTGAAGCAATCAAGGTGGAGTGAGTTTGCTTTTCGATTATGCGCATTAACATACTAGTTTACAGAGTTTTTTGTTTTTTTTTTCTCTTGACTTATTCGGTTATTCACATTGACGTTAGAAGTAGTCCTGCTTTTCTTTTCTTTTTGGTTATCGGAATGATGTCAGTTACTCATCTGATTTATGGCGTTTGATTAGTTTGATTCTTTGTTTTTTTTGTTTTTGTTCAAATACTTTACTTTTGAGAGTTGTGATCGTACGGAGGTGGATTAATTGTGGAACACCATAATTTGTTTTCACCTCTGCTGCACTTATCGCCTTAGAACTGGAAGTGAACGGTGGTGATCATCGGAGTTCAAATCGTGCACTTGAAATGCGATGATCCTCGTTTTCACCGTTGGAAACTCCAAAAAGTGAAAATATTTATAGATATATCATTTTAATCTAATAACCAATATTCGTTTTTAGAAGTTGTTTCTCAAACGCCTTGTCTTTGCATATTTCTTTCCGTGTTGTTATAAAACATAGACCGCCCTATCACTTGATATATATGTGTATTCCTCGTTTACTCCTTCGGATCCTTGTTCCTTAATCCTTTTTAGCAATAAGATGATGTCTACGTTATGGCAAGTCTTAATATAACTATATCGATGAACATACATATTTTTACGACCCCACAAACAAAAATACTGTTGGTTTACTATGAAAATGTATAAATCAATAGAAAACGTTGAAAGAATTGAGTCATATATAAAAATCACAATCGACATGCTATATATACATATGCACAGCTACATCATGTGGAAGAAGACTGAAATAGAAACGACCAAATTACAATAGCTTCAGTCACCGGTGTCTACGAAACCTTCATTTAAAAATAAATAAATCAAACTCTACTAAAATTCGTAAATAAATAAATAAAATATCCGGAGAAACCAAAATAGTAAGGTTTTCCCTAAAGATTCTTACCAATTGATGTTGAGAAGTACATAACTATAGTAGACAACCACCTTAACTATCCAACGGTTAACATTCATTTGGATCTTTAAACTCATACGTACTTCTTGTCTTTTGCTAGTTTTAATAGTAATAATTATTACAACTACTATCGTGTATTAATGGCGACGTCGTACGACCTAGAGACAAGCGATTGATAGAAATATGCATATCCAAAGTGAAATCGTCAGACGGTCAAAGAAACTCATGGGGCATTTTCGTTGTCCGTCAGTTCATATTAAAGAAGATAAAAAGATAAAGCAAAAGAATAATTTCGTCATTTTGTATATTGGCCGAGTTTTATGGTCAATTCTCTACCAACAATATAGGGTTTTCTTGTTTTTTCCATCCTTTTTTGTTTTGCACGTGTTTATGTGTATAAATGCAATAGTATTAGGAAGAGCTTAATTGCCTCCAAAATACAAACAAAAGTTTACTGCTAATTAAGAAAGTAGTAATATGAAGCAAAAAAAAAAAAAAAATTGGTTTATTTCTCGACGATTTTGGATGATTTTACAGTTCGTTTAATTGTTACGAGACATATAATTGATTTGTTGATAGTCCATTTGATTAATTAGACGTCCCACATAGACAATAACATGGTACGATAACATCACTTGTTTCGTAACAGTTAAACTTGAAGAACTACAGAAACTAGAAACATAACACAAAGGACAGTACTAAAACCTTGAACCTTAATAGAGATTTGGAGAAAGTTGACCATTATTCAGGCACTTAACAATACTTTCTCTTATAAATTGAAACAAAAAAAGTCATAAAACATCATACAATTCAAAACAGAGAGATATAAGGTACGATGTTCCACACATCATCCACAGTAAAACTTTAATCTCAGAGTGTTTTTCAATTCTTTTTTTATATTATCATTTACCAAATTAATTTAAACCTATAATTTAAATCGGTAACTTGAACATTTTATGTAGTTTACAATTATTTTTTTTATTATTATTATTTTTTTTTTAGTTTACAAATTTTGATAAAATAGTTTTTTCATAGCAACTGAAAGAACAACCACAAACTCTTAAGATTAAAGTTTTTCATAATGTCGTAACTTATAACATGTTAAGCGCATTGAACATCATCACTAATCACCATACAGTGTCATGTCTACTAAATAATCTATTTATCTTTCTTTGTTGTTACATTTTTTTGGTAAAAAAAAAAAAGAAATAGGACAAAGAGTAATACGAAGGAAGCAATGTTAGTGAAAGTTTGGTAAAGAGCAACCCAGACCTGACACTTGTCCCATCGTAGGAGCTTGCCACGCCATCCTCTCCCTGTCTTTTGATTGGTGGACAGAATAAAGATACAATGGATGGTTAGCTTTCGCTCGATTATTAGTTTGTTTAGAGATTTCAGACTTTTGGATATTCGATTTGACCGAATCAGAACCGGATCTTTTTGTTCATTGTGGAACAAAAAGATGAGTTTAAACAACAATAACAAAGTGTGGAAATTGTTTGGATAAAACATCAATGATGAAGTGAGGCAGAGATAACATATCTTTTCGTCACAAGTGAATAGTATTCTCAATAATCTCAAAGACAATAAATTCATCTGAAAAAAGAATATGATGAGGAAATGTGAATATAATTTTAGACCCTATTTTTTTTTTTTTTTTTTTTTTTTTTAATTTCCCTNGCACTCTCGATTGTGGGAAAAGAGAAATCAATCAAATCAGGCTCTATCTTTCACTCAACCAATAAGTTGCTTCTTTCAAAGAAGAGTTGGTTCCATTACGGCATTACCACCTATATAGATATAGTACTAATTTCTCATAATTATAATCACATTTTTTATACATTTGTTCTTTCTTCAGAACACATTCATTAGAAAAGAGGTTAAACTCAAATTACGATGAGGTAAAATATAATTAAAGGATAAGACTAAAATTAAAAGAGAATCTGATTTTCATCATCTTTTTGTTTTGTTTGTGTGTGTAAAAAAGAAAAAGAAAAATAACCTACTAAGAAGACTTGACCACTTTAGTAATCATATACGTAATTAATTGTCTGTAATGCATTATTTTTGTTTACTTGATCCAGTTTTCCACTCCTTAGAGATATTATTATGTGAGCAAAAACTAATGTAAAAGTTTGAAAAATATAATTACTAAAAAGTAAAAAAAAAAAAAAAACAGACAGAAAAGTTGGTAAGAATTAAAGCAAAGGTAAGACATGAAAGCGATCTAAATTAAAGGATGCTGAATTGTGATAATAAAAGTGAGACCAAAACCATAGCTTATTGGCTACCTTTTATAACCAAAGAATCTCTTGCCCACCAACTCCAGATTTAAGGATCATGCTAATTGGTAAATAATCAATCTTGTGACTTGAAAATGATACTCTAAGAGAAAAAGTTTGACGTCATAACTATAGTTTTATCACTATCACATTTTGGATTAAGCAAGAAAAGTGTCATTACATTAGCATATTTTGATATTTTTATTTATTTCAAGAATAGTTACATCGTTGTCTCTTCTGCTGGACCCAACCATCATAGTACCAGAAATGACTATTAAGAGAGAAGAAGCTCAGTCTCAGTCTCTACTCTCTTCTCTCTCTCTCTCTCTCTCTGTGTCAAAGTTATAAGACATTTGACACCCCAAAACTTAAACACAAAGGGTTTTTTTCTTTCTATGCTGTTCTCGTCTGTTCTCGAATGTTGTTATCAGAAAAGCATAAGATCAACCATATATCTTTTTCAATTTCCTTATCATTATCCTCACTACTCTCATTCACACTCAGAAGTCAAGAACCTGACTCAAGTCACCATGGAAGAAGTATGGAAAGAAATCAACCAACATCGCCAGCTAAACATTCATGAGCCACTGCTAAGGAACCAAAACCCTAACAACTCCATCTTCCAAGATTTCCTCAACATACCTCCGAATCAACAACCACCACATTCTTCGTCCTCTACTTTACACGGTTCTCCTCTTCCTCTTCCTCCAGCTACTTTTCTCAGCTTGAACCCTCACTCCATTAATACCCACTTTGAGGAATCTGCAAGGTTTGGTTATTTTGGGAAGAAAAGAGGCCAACAATCTGATGAAAGTAGAGGTGAGAGAAGACATAAGCGTATGATCAAGAACAGAGAATCTGCTGCTCGTTCCAGGGCTAGGAAACAGGAATGTGCCTCTCCTTACTCTTCTTCCCCTTTTACAAATTCATGTTAAACAAAGGAAATTAAAGAAACAATTCCTCTGTACTAAAATGGTATATGGGTTTTTATTCTTTTTATCTTTCAGGCATATACAAACGAGCTGGAGCTTGAAATAGCTCACCTTCAGAAGGAAAATGCAAGACTCAAGAGCCAAGAAGAGCAGGTAAAACCAGCACCGAGATCTTGCATGTTTAACTCTATTTTAAGAAACTTCATGAAGAAGTGAAAAAAGAAAAATGACACAACCTCTTCATTTTCTACTTGCGTTCTTGTTTTCTAAGAACACTATGAGTTTAAGATCTTGCTACTTGAGGTTTATGCCTAGTTCTTTTTCTCTCTGTCTGATTTTTTATGAAAATGCAGTTGAAATTGGCGGAAGCAACTCAACACCAAACCAAGAAAACTCTTCAACGGTCTTCGACGTCTCCATTTTGAAAAAGAAATGCACACAAGTCCTTTCTTTTTATTTTTGGGAAGTCTTTTAGCTAAGGTAAATTTGTGGAAGTAATGTAAGGAGTGTAGAAAAGCATCTAGAAGAAAAAAGATGTTCTCATAATATGTAAGTTCTTTTCTTTTTCTTATTTTGTCGTTTCTTATCAATCCCTTTTGACTTTAGTACTATTTTCTACTTAACCTGTATTATAGTTATTGCACTGTAGTTCTTGCATAATAGTTAATAGTTAATACTGGTCATGACCAAAACTTTCTTTCTATAGTTGTGGATCTCGTTTTAATTAGTTCACTATCAATTTACTTGATTGGGATAAGTCTTGATGATGATGTCCAAGAAGATTCTACTTATCTTTGTTGACTTCTTGTGTAGTATACTTTACAAGCAACCAAAAATAGAGAGACAAATAAACACCCTTGAGAGCAAATATGGTGTGATCTAATGTTTTCTAAAAGTTCGAAACACTGTTAACCATGAGTTTACTTCAGCCTCCTTTTGGTTGAGTTCCTTTTCTCACATTCAGTGGTAATACTTTAAGCCCATTCCATTCTGAATCCTAACATTAGAAGAAAATAGTTTTAGCTATTAGGGTTTTATCTTCTCCAATGTTTCAGCTCTTTAAACCTTTATTTTGGTATAAAATGTTAAATTAGAACCAATGCCATTATCTACATAACTTATACACATTACATGTAATAGAAAAGTATAAGGAACGGCTGAAAGTTATGGACTAATTTACATAAAATCTCGCCAGTTAACAAAATCATCAAAGAGAAGCGTTTTCTGTTTCAGTATTGGCGAAGCCTTTTTTATTCTTCCATGAACTGAGGGTTTGGTGGAGTCATTTTCTTCTTCGTCTCTGTATCGGTCTCAAATATTAAATCCAAGAATTTTCGAAATCAATGTCAAGAAATGCTAATCTATCTGTACATGTATATATATACATACCATAAGAAGCTCCACGAATCTCGACTTCTCTCAGTTCTTGAACAAGGGCACAACAACAACAAATTAGATGCGACAAAAAGTCATCAATGGACCCTCCCTGCCAAATCATGATATCCATATTTTTTTTTATTGAAAAAGTTGAGCGATATCAAACGATCTTAAGTCCTTAACAAAAGTATTTGATGTTGTGGAATCAAAAGTTTAACTGATGTACCGTTATGCTCAAAGTCTTTCGAAGCTTCTTCCTTATGCAACAAGTATAGCAGAAGCATGAGAGTATCAAAGAATACACCATTAGCTCATTACAAGCTTCAGTTGACGCTGTGAAAAAGCCATAAAAAAAAATCAAATTCTTGTATTAGATTCTTGGAAGCTTATATTAAAAGATCAGAAATTAGTGTGCATATTTATACAAGATTTCTTACAGATGAATCTATTATATGCGACAGAAGAAATCTTTGCCAATGTACCACATGGGAAAAACAATGTCTTCAAGCCTGCGGGTACATACTTCAAATTACTCACAACTTTAAAGGTAAAAAAAAAAAAAAAAAGTATGAATCTTGAAAAGTGGAACAATGTTTGGTTTGGAGATGGCTTTACATAGAGAAGGCTCTGAGCAACAATCTAACAAGTCAGTGTGCCATTCTTCATGGTCTTGTGATGAAACAGAAGATGTTGATCTGTATATGGAACAATTTATTTAATTACAATGCTACAGAATATTAGTCTTTAATCATCCAAAAGCACATTACGCATATGGAACTTTTTTTATCTAAATCAAGATGAATTCGGAATGCTAATTACCTCGAAGCTGCCCGAGTACTACTTTTCTTCGCATCATACGAATCATCTTTCTTAGATTTCTTCTTAGACAAAGGATCATGATCAACATCAACATCATCAGCGGTTTCTTCTGTAACATCAATCAAACGCTGTATGACTTCACACTGATCCTCATCATAACGCGCCCGCGAACGCTGCAGCTCAACTTGCAGCTTCTCATTCTCTGTTCTAAGCGCTTCGCAGAAACCCATCTCCGGGTAAGAACGAGAGAGCGTCTTCTTCAGAATCGACTTAGCTGCTTCTCTAGTAGATTCTTGTTTCAAAATAACATCTTGCACTTTTCTATCTTCTTCATCAAAAGTATACACACGTTGATCACTGTCAATTACTTCAAGCCTCTCCTATCAAGATTCCATATATCCAAATCAATCTCCCAACAATGTAATCAAGAACAAGAAATTATGTATAGGGATTATATATGCAACTAATTTTTACCTTTATTCGAACGTTGTCCACTAAAGTGATGAGAGGAATGATCTTGAGATAACGATCGATCTCGTTCTGAGCTTTACGAAACTGGTAAACAATGTTCCATCCCATAGCTAACAAGTAGAGATAACTCCGATCTTGACAACTATTGACATGAACGTAAGATCTTCTAAGAGCATCTTCAAGCCCTTCGAGCGGCTCTAGAATCTCAGGACACGTCTTCTTCATCTCAGAGATCTTGAGCTGTTGGAGCAGATTACCGATGAGTTTAAGATGCTGAGCGAACTGACGACAGTTTTTCTTGTGCATCCGAGCCGTGTTCGCGGCGGTTACTATCATTCCGATCAGTTTCACGGCGTCTACGCCTGTGAGCTGCGCCACGGAAGCGATTTCTCCTAATTGTTCCCATGATTGAGCCATTTCCTCTTATTCTCTTTCTCCTTCCTGCTCGAAAACAGAGCTTATCGGTTACGCAACGACGACGAATCACTCTGAGATTTGAAGTTTGTTCATGGATATTGCATTATGGTTCGTCTGTGACAGCAAAACATCAAAGAATAAGGTCAGAGAGATGGACTGATTATCCACAAACAAAAGATAAAAAAAAAAAAAAAAAAAAAAAAAAAGGGCTCTNAGAAGATAGTGCTCTGCTCGTGACTCGGTGATGAAGCTTGGTTGTTTTGTTTTACAGAAACGAACATTTTCTGCTGTGAGTTACGAATTTGCCATGTGTCACACTCCGTTATTACAAATCTACCACGTATAGTTGTTGACTTCCCAGAGACCGTGAAATTTTAAAGCGGTGGTGTAATAAAAAAACAATTATAACGTGACAGAATTTTTATATGGTTTTGATGTATGGGCCTCTTTTTTGGTCCCCAAACGAACAAGCGTGTATTGTCTTCATCAAGTAGAAAGACAACTACAACTAAACGGCGCCGTTTGTAATGTTATTCCTGTTGCCAAACACGACTTTTTGTTCGTTATAAGGCAATAATCCTTCTTCTATAAATAACGCATTCACGAGGTGACAGAGAGAAAAATTCTGGATCGGAGAGCTGCTTCGAAGCCTGGGAAATTTTCGTTACCACCCTTCGTTCTTCTCTGATCTCGAATTCGTGTCCCTTTCGATTTGGTTTTCCCATTATTGTGGCGGGATAAGTGAAAAGCCCCAACCTTTTTTCTTCTGTAAACGCACTTGCGGTCTCTCGATTAACCAATCTAGGGTTTCCTGAGATCTGTACCTTACGAGATCGTCTGTGATCGTGTGTGAGATGTCTCGGTGTTACCCGTTCCCGCCACCTGGATATGTACAGAGAGAAATCCGGGATGAGCCCATGATCGAATCATCATCGATCAAGGTTTGTTGAGCAATTCAAAAAAATCCATGGCTTCGGTATTTTTATGTTCTGGGTTCGTGTGATTTTTCGAGTGCTCAGCTTCCTGGTCTAGGATTGTTCGATCTTATGTGGAAAATTGAAACACTTTATCGTCCTTAACGAAATAGAAAGCTTAATTTTGTAATCTAGATGGGAATTCCAAATTCTACTTAAAAAATAAAAACTGTCGGCATTATGAATTGATTTACTGAAGATGAAAAATTTGAAGACTTGTCGAACAACTAAGGCATGAAATTTATGGCATTGGAGTAATCAATTGTTTCTGTTACTTTCTCTGCTTCTTCTTTGTCCCTCTGAGTTGTTTTGGACTTATACTGGATAAGCACTGATTGTTGTTGTTCCATTGGGTCTGAAACTCCAGGGGGCAAAGGAGGAAGTTAAGAGAGCAAAGAAAGATAGAAAACGCAAGAAAGATCAAAAGAGGAAGGAGAGGGAAAGTGAGGCGGATGAAAGCAAAAAGCACCGTCGTCATAAGAGACGGCGCAAAGATGAACAAGGCGTCAGTGCTAATAAGAAGGCTGATGGTGGTAGTGAGGCCGAGTTCCTGGAGAAGAGCTGTCTTACAGTGGAACTTGAGCATCAGTCAACGTCTCAGAATTCTTGTGATAGTACTCTTCATAGCGATGAGAGACCACCAAAGCAGATTCAGAGTCAGACTCAGCAACTCGATTGTAGACATTACGACTCTGGTGAGTTTGTTTGTTTACTTGTGTGGTCTGTTTGCTTCACTTGCTCGATGGTGACATTGTTTCTTCAAATTTGTTGCCATGGGTTTGAAGAATCCGGCACACGGTTCCTGTTACCTAGCAATGAGGATCAAGATCCTGAAGTGATGATGATGACCAACAAGGATAGCAAACAGAGATCTTCTCAGGCTGATCATAGTGAGTCTGTTGGTCATCCTAATGAAGCTCCACGAGATGCTCTAAGGGTCTGTCAGGAGAAGAGTAGGGATCCAAGTTTTGTTTTGTCAAGAGAAAACACAACAAAACTCAGTAGAGAGAAGAAAACAACTTCTCAAGATCCTTTATGTGCTTATCCTAAGCAAGAGAAACAGTCGTCTAGTCATCAAGAGACCATTGGACCTTCAAAGCTATGCAGGAAATGCCCTCCTTCAACGGCCGTGCGGTTCTTGAATCTCATCGAGAACTGGGCGCCTGATCGGGTCGAGAGCAAGCTTACCACCGACTCTGAAGATGAAGAACTGTGGTTGTTCGTGAAGTTTGGCGCTGAAAGGCATCATCAAGTTAGCAGTCAGACGACCATCAAGGGAAGTGGTTCGATGGTTTGGCCAACCGCTAGATTTCTTCCAGAAGTCGAACTACACGCATTGCCGTTCACCGTCCCGTTCTGATTTCCCTCAAAGCGTTAGTTCAGAGAGTGGTTAACATTACGGAGGAATTGTTTTCCAATGTATTTTTAGATTAGTCTTAAAACTTGGAAACATATGTGTGAATCATTGTAGATGCGCTACTGATTATTATACAGTAAATCGATATCAATTTAACATCAGAGATCTTAATCTTTCTCGCTCCTACAGAGTATAATCTTCCTTGACTTGAACTGTTTGAAAATGGAATAAAAATAAATTTTGGTCTGATTTCGGTTTAGATTATCGATTTAGCATGGTTTGGTGTTCATTGGTTAAGGTTTTTCTCCCATCCCACTGTTGACCGTTAGATCTAAAGTTAAGTAGATCGGACGATGGGTAGTGAGGAAAGGGGGGTACACGTGTGAAGCAGGGCATAATTTCCCTTCCAAAGACTTCATAAGGTCGTTTTCTGGCAAATGAAAGAAAACCTGAAACCCAGAGATCGAGATTTAGAGAGGAAGAAGATGATCGCAGACGGAGCAGAAGATGAAGAGAAATGGCTCGCAGCCGGTGCTGCGGCCTTCAAGCAGAACGCATTCTACATGCAACGCGCTATTGTAATTCTGCTCTCTTCTTACTTCTCTTCGTTTCTCCGTGACTATTTCCTTTCGTGGGAGAAATTGAGAAATTTCTAAATTCGTTTGGGACTGTTCATACCATGAAATTGATGCGGAGAATTGGTATTTTGTTAAAAAAACTTGTGCTGTTTCCGTTGATTAGGACTCGAATAATCTGAAAGATGCTCTCAAGTATTCGGCTCAGATGCTCAGCGAGTTGCGGACTTCGAAGCTTTCACCTCACAAGTACTATGACCTCTGTGAGTTATTCCCTTGGCATGATCTTAGGCTCTTTATTTTCTAAAGTGATCATATGTTTCGCTTAATCCCTTAATTCAACTAAAATGGGGTTTTTTTTGCGATCTGATTTTGATGGATTTAGATATGCGAGCTTTTGATGAGTTGAGGAAACTTGAAATATTCTTCATGGAAGAAACTCGGCGTGGCTGCTCAGTCATTGAACTCTATGAGCTTGTTCAGCATGCTGGTAACATATTACCACGTTTGTAAGTGACAGAAACAATCCCTATCTTGTCTGTTCCTATGTTTTGAGAAGCTTATGAATCGTTCGTGTCTTTGGAAAATTGCTTATGCCCATCTTTAAAATTCATTTTGGTTCTCAGAGATGTTTCATTGATCGCTTCTTAATGTTGCTAGCATTTCTTTGGATATTAGTTGTTCGCTTTTCTTGCTGAAGTACTATCTTTTCATTTTCTTTTTTTTTCCCCTTCCCTAGATATCTCCTATGTACAGCTGGATCCGTTTATATCAAAACCAAAGAAGCTCCTGCCAAGGAAATTCTTAAAGATCTTGTCGAGATGTGCCGTGGGATTCAGCATCCTCTACGTGGTCTCTTCTTGAGAAGTTACCTTGCACAAATTAGTCGAGATAAATTACCCGACATCGGTTCTGAGTATGAAGGGTAAGCACTTAGGCACTATCGTTTGATTTGTATAATCCTAGCAGCTGGGATTCGCATGGGTGCTAGTGCTTGTTTTTATCTTCTTAGATGAAGATCCCTAGTTTCTTTTGACGTCATATAGGATTTTGGCTGTCCGGTGGGTTGATTAGCTCGATAGTTTTTAGTATCATCATCCATTTGTATTCAGGGCAAGAAATTTTTTTTACTGATATGCTGAATTCTAGATGCATCTCGTTGGTGACTCGTTATGCTATTCTCTACAGAGATGCTGATACAGTCACAGATGCTGTGGAGTTTGTACTACTGAACTTTACTGAGATGAATAAACTCTGGGTCAGAATGCAACATCAGGTGAGTTATATGATACGAGCACCCTCCTACTCATTTTGGAAACAAGCTTGCCAGAATGTATGCGCATCATGGAGATATAATTGTACTATGAGGGCATGATTCTGATCACGCAGGTGTTGTATTGCTTGTGAATCATTACCCTTTGATGATCCTGAGTTGAGGCTTGCTGTCGGGCTTTCTGGTCTGCAGGGACCTGCTCGAGAAAAGGAGAGACGGGAGAAAGAGAGGAGCGAGCTTCGTGACCTTGTAATATGACTTCCTTACAGCTGGTAACAGTGTACTGAAAGTACCTACCATTCGTTTTGTACTGATGGAAGTGTGCGTTTCCGCTCCGTATCAGGTTGGAAAGAATCTTCATGTGCTGAGTCAGTTAGAAGGTGTGGACCTTGATATGTATAGAGATACAGTTCTTCCTAGAGTCTTAGAGCAGGTAATATATTATATCCTATGCACACACATACACTTTCAGACTTAACTTATTCAACTTATTGTAGCACGTGTGCTGATTTTTGTCTGATGCTTTCTCAGATAGTTAACTGCAGAGATGAGATTGCCCAGTGTTACCTAATGGACTGTATCATTCAGGTTTTTCCTGACGAGTATCACTTGCAGACTCTTGATGTACTTCTTGGGGCTTGTCCCCAACTTCAGGTAGTCTGAGTAGCCCCCTCATAGGTAGCATTATGCCTGTTCTATTTTGGCTGTAATATCCTGTTTTTCTCACTTTTCCTCCGGTTTTCTTCTCAGCCATCAGTTGACATCATGACAGTGCTTTCACGTTTAATGGAGAGATTGTCAAGTTATGCTGCCTTAAATGCTGAAGTATTACCTTATTTTCTGCAAGTGGAAGCTTTCTCAAAGTTGAATAATGCAATTGGAAAGGTAACCTTTATGTGTAGGCCGTGATTAACTTGCTGGATACGTGCAGTTGCGGTTTGGTTTCTGTAAAAGAGTAGGAAAGTAATGGCAGCTTATAAATCTTCTTGAACTGACTTGTTAGCGTACAAAAGACATGGAGAAGGCACAAATATTTTGTTGCTTGACATTTTTTTGCTTTAAGTAAAACTCTTCATATTAGACGATTTTTTTAGCGTGTAGAAATGCATTGTTCTTCATGTGTTGGATGGTTCGCTGCAAAACATGACCCTTAACACAGATATGCATTTTTTTTGTCCCATTCCTAAATTACGTGATTTTTTATGCCTTTTTCCTACGATGGAAAAAAATTTAAGTGGAAATACTATGATGTTGCAGGTGATAGAAGCACAAGAAGACATGCCAATTCTGAGTGCAGTAACCCTATATTCCTCGCTTCTCAAGTTTACTCTCCATGTTCACCCTGATCGGCTTGACTATGCGGACCAAGTGTTGGTCAGTTTTCTTATTTACCTATTGGTCTCTTCTCAAGCCAAGTTTAAATACTTCTTATGCTGTCAGTGGTGCTTAATGGCTCTCGAGATCTCATTATTTAGATAAAATCTTTCTTTTCACATTACTGAAACATTGATAAAGTCTTAGTAGCTGTGTCAGAAGATTCAGGTTATCTTTGTTTATTGATTCTGCTAGCGGATGTTGATTCAGCAATTTTTGTATTATTCTATCTTATGTATGTGCTTTTTATACAAGTTTTTGATCGGTTACTTTTTTTCTGAAAACTTACTATTTATCGTATTCTAATGTTTTGCTGAATAAGGTATATTGGATGAAAGAGTGTGAATTTGATGTTCTCCACTTTCTCTGCGCAGGGATCATGTATCAAACAACTGTCAGGAAAAGGAAAGATTAATGACACCCGTGCAACAAAGGAGCTTGTCACCCTTTTAAGTGCTCCCCTAGAGAAGTATAACGATGTTGTCACCGTCCTTAAACTAACAAACTATCCCCTTGTAATGGAGTACCTTGATAACGAGACAAAGAGAATAATGGCTACAGTTATAATTCGAAGCATTATGAAAAACAATACTCTCATTGCTACAGCGGAGAAGGTAGGATACCTCTGCACCCTTGCCTTTTGAATTGAACCATTTGTGTGGTAATTTAAATTTCTTTGTCTTGTTTTACTTTGGCAGGTTGAAGCACTGCTTGAACTGATCAAAGGACTTATCAACGATTTGGATGAGCCGAAAGGTCTTGAGGTTGTTATAAGCATTTAGCGATACTTTCTATATTGTGCTTCGAGACTTATCCTCTGATTTACTTGTGAATTACAACAAAAATAGCCAGAACCCGAACAGAAAGCTGATTTTTGTCTTTTCTACATTTCTTTCTATGCTTTTAGGTTGATGAAGATGATTTTGAGGAGGAGCAGAATTCTGTTGCACGCCTCATTCACATGTTATATAATGATGACCCGGAAGAGATGTTTAAGGTGCATGGAGATCTTGCACATTCAGATTCATTATATGTGTCATGTTTTATGTTGACATAAGGTTTTCTAGTTTTCCACCAGGAGTCCTCATGTACTACAACATTATATTAAGGTTTTTGGCTTTCAGTCGTTGAAGCTGTTTCATTGAATTTCAGATAATCAGTGTCCTCAAGAATCATTTCCTGACTGGAGGGCCAAAGCGCTTGAAGTACACCGTTCCTCCCCTTGTTGTGTCTGCTCTAAAGGTTTGATTTCTTAAACGAAGTTATTCAAAATGCATAGTGTAAAGTGTTTTGATGCCAATCTTTAAAGCCTTTCATAGTTTTATGTTGAGTTTGTTTGCGATTAAATGGTTCTGTTGTTTCTTTTTAGAAGTGTATCTTGATATAATTTGTGGAATTTTTCTTCTTAAATATATATATATAATTTTTGTTATTTATGTTGTTTTGAATTGTAGCTAATAAGGCGATTGCCAGTGGAAGGAGACAATCCTTTTGGAAAAGAGGCTTCGGTTTCTGCTACTAAAATCTTCCAATTTCTAAATCAAGTAAGTTTTCATAATTTTCCCGTGTCTAGAGTGTTCGTTTCTGTTTTTCTAGGTAGATCAGTTTGTTTTAGAGCTACATTTCTTTAGTTAGACTTGGCCAAGTTTAGTCATACGAGCTGATTGAGGAAATTGAAGATTTTCAATCGGCAGTTGTTGTATATGTAGAGTGGGCCACTGGTATTGCTCCGACTCTGTTTCAGTCTTCAGTTCTTTGTCTTTATATGTTGGAACTTTTTGCTTGTTGCAGATTATCGAAGCGTTACCTAACGCTCCATCACCTGACTTGGCATTTCGGTTGTACTTGCAATGTGCTGAGGTAAATAAATCACCCCCTTTGTACGCATCAGTATGCAGCTGACATTCAGTAAAATGCTCACCGAATTTTCCTACTTCGTCAGGCTGCGAATAAGTGTGATGAAGAGCCAATTGCATACGAATTTTTCACCCAGGCATACATCTTATACGAAGAAGAAATTTCGGTTAGTTATACTTTCCTGGACGACAATGTGCTACCACCGCTGTCATATCTGGTATGCTTCAACAGCTTGTCTTTTTAACAGGACTCAAAGGCTCAAGTGACTGCTTTACAACTTATAATTGGAACTCTGCAAAGGATGCACGTATTTGGTGTTGAGAATAGAGATACATTGACACACAAGGCTACCGGGGTATTTCCTCATGATATATGTTAATTGATCTCTGCTAGATTCAATTGTCTCTGGTTCAAAGGCTGATAAGGGCAAACTTATCACCCTCTTGCAGTACTCAGCGAAACTGCTAAAGAAACCTGACCAATGCCGAGCTGTTTACGCCTGTTCTCATCTGTTCTGGCTCCAAGATCATGAGACCATACAAGATGGAGAAAGGTAAGTTTTTGCATTGTGCAACTTATGAATACAAATCTGTTACCATCTCATCATATATACATTTTGCAACTTATGAAATCAGGGTTCTGCTTTGTCTGAAACGAGCGCTTAAAATTGCAAACTCGGCTCAACAAATGAGCGGCACAGCTCGGGCTAGTACAGGATCCGTGACCCTCTTCATCGAGATACTAAACAAGTAAAACGACTTTTTTCTTTTCTACATCTCATTTTCGCATCCCTTGTGAGAAGAGTAGCATCATGTAGTTCTGAATTTTTCGCAGGTACCTCTATTTCTATGAGAAAGGGATTCCACAGATAACAGTTGAATCAGTCGAGAGCTTGATCCAACTGGTCAAGAACGAAGAATCATTGACGTCTGAGCCATCTGCTGAATCCTTCTTTGCAAGTACGCTTCGGTTCATGGAGTTAAAAAAGGAGAAAGGCGGTGCCATTGGTGACAGATACGAGGAGATCAAAGTATAGAATATCTATCATATATATTGGTATAAGAAAAAGAAAAGAAAGTGTTCAGTGTTTGTTGAAAAGGTTTGGTTGGGTCATTTGAGATTTCAGGAAGAAACTTGTGTGTGTGTTGTTGATTGCTGCTCGGAATGTATAACCCGGTTTTAGGTCTGCTTTATTCCTCGGATTTTCAGTGCGATTCACGGTTTGTAACTTGTGGAGTTTTCTGTGTTTAATACGAATCTGAGTTTCTAACATTGGTTGTTAAGATGAGGTTCTCTTGAAATACAGAATTGTTAAAAGTTAGCTTCTTTCATTAGAAGTGTTTGCACAAAACTATTAATCAAATATGACATTATCTACTGACTACTACCGAGTGATTAATTATTGATCATATCATTGTTTGATTTAAAGTCGATAATGATATTTACCAATAAGCTGTATTATTATGCTTAAACCTTCACGACATTTGTGATGATTTGATATGATAGTAAAAAAAACCATTAGACACAGTATATGCGTGAAGGCATAATGATATGTGAATGTCGTTGCAGAGAATGTGACATTCAATGTTTAATAAAAGAAACAAATTGTAGGTTAAAACAAATTAACAGAAAAGAGAAACGAGAAAAATAAATAAAAGCAAAACAATCGGGGAAGTTCATGGTAGAGATTGTTCCTTCTGTGAACGCTTCAATGGCATAAATTTCCGGCCATCACTTTTTTCTACTTCCTCTCTCTCTCTCTCCCATAGTTCTCGATACGATTCATCAAGCTCACGTCCATTCCTCTTTCATCTCCTCTTCTCCTCTTCTCATCTCTCACATTTCCGATTTCGTTTAGGGTTTCCTGTTTTAACATTTCTAGGGTTTTTCTTGTTACCGGAGACGGCGAATTGAAAGGAGAATACGGAGGAGTTGTGTTTCTATTGAGGGGATTTTGTTTCCGTTGTTTCCTCAGGTGTAGATCTGAGGTTGAATTTTTGAATTCTTCGAGGGCATTTATTTCCTTTGTAGCTCCAATTCTGGTGAAGAATCTGGGGAAGAAGAGAAGCGGGAAGAAATGAGCGCTTCGAGGTTCATAAAGTGCGTGACCGTTGGCGACGGAGCTGTCGGCAAAACCTGTTTGCTGATTTCATACACCAGCAACACTTTTCCTACGGTATAATAATGCTCCTTCTTCACCTTCTCAATCAATTTCTCACCCTTCTTAGCTTGATGCTGTGTTATGTTAATCACAAATCTGCAAAGATGTCTTCAATACCTGAATATGGTTCATATGCATTTGTTATGCTTCTCTGTTGATTAATGACCCCGAATCTTGTAGAGCTTGTTATGAGGATTTGTGGAGCTTGTATCTCTCATTCAATCTTGTGAAATTTTTCCGTGGAACAGGATTATGTACCGACTGTTTTCGATAACTTCAGCGCGAATGTGGTTGTTAACGGGGCCACGGTGAACCTAGGATTGTGGGATACCGCAGGTACTGTGACAATGTGGTGGATCTTACTTGGTAGCAGAAAGCTGTGGCCTTTCTTTTGATTTCCGTGAGTCTGAACTTTGTTTTGTGTTTGTAAACAGGGCAGGAGGACTATAACAGATTAAGACCGTTGAGTTACCGCGGTGCTGACGTTTTCATCTTAGCCTTCTCTCTAATCAGTAAGGCTAGTTACGAGAATGTGTCCAAGAAGGTGCGTTGCCTGATTTTGGGAAAAGTTTTTGAGATGAAGAAAACTTGTAAAGTCTTTTGGTTGTGATTTTGTGGATGTATCTGTTGTTTTGCAGTGGATTCCAGAGCTGAAGCACTATGCACCTGGTGTCCCTATAGTTCTTGTTGGAACTAAACTAGGTAACTTTTCCTTTCTTGTATATGTTTCTTGATGCATATATGTGTGCTAATTACTTTTATGTAGACAATATTTTCTTCATTACTTAGCTTCACTGGATAATTTGTGACGCTACCTTACATTCATTGGTTCTGTTTACATTTGTTCACGTCCAAGATATGTCCATTTGGTTCTTTTTATCTCTTTTGATCTAATGGAAACGAGGGCTGGTTTTAGTTTGCGATAATCTAGGTTTAGAAGCTTGTCTTTGATGTTTCTTCTTTCTGTTTTAATGAATACTGGGGTATGTTATGGATCAAATGGTTTCTCGTGAGATATCTCACCCTTTCTCATGATAGCTAACTGGCAACCTCCATTGTAAGAGACAACCATTAGCAGCCCATTCAAAGTCTAAATATAGCAATTATGAACCTTTAGAAAAGGCTTATACAAGATCAGCTCAAAATCGGTGTAACAGATTCTGTATCCTACTATTAATACCTATGCTTTCGGATTCCTGCTGCCTGATCCACCTGTTAGTTAATCTTCGTCGGCTGCTTATGTTTTCATTATATGTGGCAGATCTTCGGGATGACAAACAGTTCTTCATTGACCACCCTGGTGCTGTACCTATCACAACTGCTCAGGTACACTTAATTTTCTCACAAATCGGTTCATTTACTTCCGCTTGGTACTTAAACGAAATCCTCTTAACCATTCCCCACTTTGGCCATCAAAGGGAGAGGAACTGAGGAAGCTAATTGGATCCCCTGCATACATCGAGTGCAGTTCAAAATCACAAGAGGCAAGTAAAAAACAAAAATTCTCTATTGATGAGTTCTTCATTTAATGTTTACATGAGTTTGTTCGTCAAAGCTTTCCTAAGCTTGAAACTGTTCTTTTGTTTTGTTTTAATGAAATGCAGAACGTAAAGGCGGTGTTTGATGCAGCGATCAGAGTGGTTCTTCAACCTCCAAAGCAGAAGAAAAAGAAGAGCAAAGCACAAAAGGCTTGCTCCATATTGTAATCTCTCTACGTTCTTATCTTTCTCTCTCTATCTCTATCTCTATCCCTGTCTCTGTCTCTGTCTCTCGTCCACTCTCTAGTGAATGGCTGAATGCTTAAGAAGAACACTGGCTTAAAAATGGTTCAGAGTTCGTTGTTATAACTTATGCGATCTCTTAATCCCAAAAAAAACGAATACTTATACTGTTTTACGGATATAAAAAGAGACCTGATATAGCAAGAATACTCTCTCTCTCTCTCTCTCTCTCTCTCTCTCTCTTTAATCTTCCTTCCAATGCATTCGAGAACAAAAGTTAACTTTAAACGATGCAGTTTCGAACATGTACAGTGCCTTCATATGGTAAAAATATTTCTTCATTGTTAATTACAAAAATATATAATCTGTGAGGGTTAAAGAACAAAAGGCCTATTAGCTCAGTTGGTTAGAGCAGTGAACATACTTGAATTTTGTTGTCGCCGATCTGACGAACATCCTGTTGTCTTTAACCAGCATTTCTTACACTGTTTACTCAATTAAATAAATCATAAATGCGAATTTAACGTGAAAACGTTTCTTATATTAGAGAGTTTTGAAAGAAATTAGAGAGTCTGCTAGTGACACGTGGCGAGTTTTGATTGGACCGAGTTTAGTGGACGCGAAATGCGTTTTTTTCCTTCTCCTCATTTTTTTCACTTTCGCCTCTCTCTCTCTTCTTCCTAGCGATTCTGGCGATTCGGCGACTCTTCAATTCTTGTTCGAATTTCACTGAAAAATTTCACCCAAATCTACTCTGGAACGGTGGTCTGGCCGAAAACAAGATGAGCTTAGACGAATCGACGAAGAAGCTGCAGGGAAATCAGACATTCGCTTCAACGAATCTGCCAAAACTTTTGCATGGTAAGTTTTCTTCAAAAATTGGTTGTAATTGGCGTT
Source organism: Noccaea bulbosa (assembly GCA_900406535.1). Lineage (NCBI taxonomy): Eukaryota > Viridiplantae > Streptophyta > Magnoliopsida > Brassicales > Brassicaceae > Noccaea > Noccaea bulbosa. The sequence goes on along the minus strand of OVBJ01000216.1, from coordinate 40,317 downwards.
TAATTTAGGTTTTCTGTCTTGTGTTTCGCTAAATCTCAGCGTAGTTGGAGCAGAATCGTGTCTTTTAATGAAATTCGAAGTCTTTCCTTAGTTTACTGGTGGATTTTGATTTCGATTACTGAAGTGTGTTCTCTTGCAAATTCTTGTTCCAATTATACTGAAAAAGATACAGAAGTATGGAATTTTCATTACAGTGTCGAGCAAAAGTTGGCGTTTTGGTCATAGGTTGAGAAAATCTTATAGTTGTAACATCTTGCTGATTAATTAGCTAAAATCAATGGCTCGTGTTTTTTCACTTGCACTTAACAGTTTTTGGTTGCCTTGTTTAATCCAGAAATGTAAAATCTTTCCCTCAGTTTTCCTTAATTTCTGTAAACAATCTAGAGCTTCTTTGACTCTTATCTTAAGTGGATGACAGTTTGATAAGAAACCACAAAAATTCTGACATGGAGTTGGAATTCACTTGATGATGCAGTTGCAGGTCTGGAGGTTATACATATTTATTAGAGCCTCTTTGGTGGGCGGGCAAATGCTAATTTCATGGAAATTTAAGATGGAACTGTGTTACAAGCAGAGCACTTAAGGCCAAATGCATCACCAACTGCTGCTTCTGCAAGCTCTGATTATAGCAAGAATGGAACATGCTGCATTTAAGCATGTGAGCAGAAACTGAAGATGTGTACAGTTTCGGCATCTTGTCGCTATCCTGCTGAGCCAAGACATGCCTTTGTCGGAAATGGGGATTTGGTTACCGAATCTGTATGATGATTCGTTGAGTTTGGCATTATGATCAACCATTGATAAAGGAAACGACTTTGTGATGATCTTCTCTGTCTCTGGCTTAGCTTCTTCTTATGCTGCTTTGCCTTTGTGCTGAGGGAAGCAGAGAGAAGAAACTGGTTTTGTTGAGTTGTTTCTGCGTTGATGAAGATTCGTTTGTCAACAGATTGATCGATCTCAATTCTCAATCTCTCAATCAACAGATCCTTGTTTGTGTCTTGTTGACTTGTTCTTCTTCTCCATTGGTTTGTCTCTCTTCTTCTTACTTCTTTGGGTTTAAATCTTGAGAGTATACGTGCTACCACTTCTTGTTCCTTCTCTTCACCATTTTACTATTAGTAAGAGACATTAAGAAACAAAAGAAATCCTACCATTAATGCACCAAAAAACACAGTTTTTAATATAAGTTTACTGATATGATATTAGTAAGAGACATTTTGGGTCTCTACCAATAATGAGTGTTGTTGAATTAAGGATTTGAACAGATCAATTAAGTTTTATGCTATTCAAGCTTAATAGATTTTGTACAATTCACTTCACATCCTTTGCATGAAATAGTTTATTTGGATTTGAAATCAATTTCATTTATAAATTATAACAATCACAACCAGAGAAATGAAGAATACTAACAACCAAAACGCATGCCACTAATCAGATCGAAGCCAACTAATTCCAAAACGTAAAATCAGCCGAAAATCTTATCGGGCCTAAATCTATTGAAAACCCAAACCCTATCGGGCCTAAACCTATCCAAAGCCGAGGTAGACCAAACTTTTAAGTTTTAACCCTGAGAGAGAGAGAGAGAGTACAAAAAGCAGAAGCCTCGGTTACGAGCAGTCACACAAAAAAAAAAAAAC
>OVBJ01000216.1:0-38625 GCA_900406535.1 Noccaea bulbosa | reverse complement strand
CGAAACCATGTCTTCCTTGAGCAGCAAGTTCTCCAGTAAGTTCCGTCTCTATCTCTGCCTTGAATCTGTTTGGCATCGATATATCCTGTGTGCTTAAGTTATTTGATGTAATCAGTTATAGTTTTCACGATTACCAGTCTAAACTTTCAATAGAATTGATTTTTCAAATCCTTTTTCCGTTTAATCTTGCAGCGGCTGAGACGGGGGTCTTCTGGGACCTGGATGGTTGCCCAATCCCTGCCGGTCTCAGCCCTGATTCGATCTCCGCTAATATCAAATTAGCTCTCGAGAATATGGGGTATACTGGCAACATGTCGATCCTTGCATATTCGGTTGAGAAGCAGAGCCAAGAAGTTGAGTTTGAATCTGCCCAGATCAAGCTTATACAACAACTAGGTCAGTTCCTTTACTTCTTCCTTCTCTCTCTCTCTCTTCTACTGTTTTCCCTTTCTCATCTCCGGTTGACATACTATTTCAGGAACCCGTCAAGAAAAAGTAACTATGATGTATGACAGCCTTTTAATATGGGGAATAGCACATCGCAGTGTACCGACAAATGTGATGGTAATCTCAGATGACCTCGCACCAAAGGCTAACTTCGTTCGTGGGCTTGTCCTTTTAAAAGCGAAAGAAAACAATATTCTCGTAGCTCAACCTCGAGGGCTTCCGCTACGTGATACTTCCTCTTCAACATGGCTTTGGGAAAGTCTGGCAACTGGAGGGAGCCCTGTCGATGGCCAAAGCATCAGACCAGAACCACCTACGCCGTCTCCAACTTGTTCTGTTTGCAGCACAAGGGCACTTCGTCTTGCCAATAAGCGAAAGAACCGTCGGACCAAACCTCGTCTCAAAAGGCCAAAGAGCAGCACTTCGAATCCTGTTCCTGATCCTGAGGACTAGGAACAGGATGATCTTCGCTCTAATCTTATATAATGTGTTTCTGGTTATTCCTCCTCTGTTGATGATTGGAATTCTCTCTCGTTGCTAAAATGGATTCGTGCTACTACTTTTTTCCCATGCGAGGATTTTAATTTCTTTTTCGTTTGTTTGGTGTGAGCTTTGATCGTTTAATGAAATCCTTGTTTCAAATACTTTTAAATCCCCTTTCCACCTTTGATCGTCGTAAGCCAAGAATCTCCGACAGTTCAAATGCCTGGTTTTTGCATTGAATCAACTTCGTATTTCCTGACGAGGCCTAACCTGTGTAAACCAAGACTGCATTGGTCAAAAATTGATCAATGCGATATGGCATCGTGTCTTCTCCTATACGTAATCGAATTGTCTCCCACTCATACTTGTTTAGTTGGTGGTTTATTTCTCAACATCAAAGAAATGATATACATTGGAGTCATATTTTACTAAATTACCTTAGATATATATGCATAAGTTTTATAATTATTATTTATCTTATTGTTGGTACTATATTTCTATATAAGAGTTTCAAAAATATTATTATCTCATAGTGTTTATTATTTTATCGAGTATTACTTTATAGAGGTACTGTACTAATTTTTTTTTTAATTCTTACGTAGTGTGTTATAATGTGTTCTGTAACACGTATGATATGAAAATTTGTTGAATGTAATATTTATTTTTAATTTATACATGTTAAAATTGAGGGTCATTTAGGTAAATTGATTTTCAAAATGGCAATGTGTATGATCCGAGAATCACACAACCTAATTATAGTAATTAGGTTTAGGATTACCAGAGAATAATCTTTCTTATTAAACAATTCAAAGCTCAAAAGAGGGTACACAAGGGTTTTGCCGAAGGCGCTTTAAGTAAAGAACAACAAAGGGAAAACCTAAGACAGAATTAAGCCCTGGTGCTCTCCTGTTGCTAATGATTGCGAGATGATTTTGAGTTGTGAAGAGACTTCTTTATATAGATGAACGTGAGTCGGCGATTTCTTGATTCCCACTTCTCGTGAAATTAGGAAATCTTCCGCTTTGTTGTTATCATTTTCTTATTCTTCGGCATTCTTCCTTATCCTTTGAGCTTTTCCTTTTCTTGGCGTCGGCGATGTAACGGGCCTTAATCTTGACGGGCTGTTCTTTCACGTGGGAAGGGCCATAATAGGAATGTGCTCATTCCAGCCCATACAATAAGTCCCCCCCCCCAGTTTCGTCGGGTTAATAGAATTTATCTCGGCAAACTTCATGACTGCGAAGTTTGGTCCTTCGAAAGCGAAAGAACTGTTTCGCCGAAGTTTCACACAGTCGGGATACTTTCCCCCGAACTGACTTCGTCATGAGATGCCAAAGTCGTGTACTTGTAGAATTTTTCCTCTATCTCGTTAATGGGCCTGTTGATTCGGTTTCCCGGCCCAAAAGCCCAGGTTCCTTTAGGGTTCCGCAGGCGGGAAAACGAAGCCCATGTTTCCACTAAATCTCTTCAAGTATTTTCCTCGCCGATTGAGTTTCTCATTTCTCTCAAACAAGGAAAAGACGCTTCTCGTACTGATTTTCTCCGAACTTTTTTGTTCCCAGACCGATTTGCTTACACCTCGCAATTAGCCTGACCTTTCACCGTCCCGACTCGATCCGCTTTCTGTCTTGAGTTTTGGAGCTTAGATTTCGGCGGCACAGCTTTTAGGGTTTCTAATTTCCGAACAGAGCTTCTTCGGATTCGTCGAATTTTCGCTTAACCCTTCAAAACTCTCTCTTTAAAACAATGGCGAGTTCCAGTTCTCGAAAGAACAAGTCGACTATTTCAGATGATCGTGAAGATCCATCAGTCCTGGCTCTGATCCGCAGACGGCGCAACTCGCCGACCATCGGCGAGCTCCTTCGGCGAGACTCGGCGGCCGAGCCTGATACCGCTAGGGTCGCTTCCGATATCCTGGAGACGCCTTCACTTCGCGATGAGTCGGAGGATTTCGGCTATGTGGACGAGATCTCGATCGATGACTCCGATGCCGAGAAGGAGCTGGACGAGGGTGAAGTTATGGAGATCCTGAGTCGACTGCGTTTCCCGGTCAGGATTAAGTTCAACAGAGCGCCGAAAAACAAGGTATTCGACGGACGTTCCTGGATGGACGAGAAGGTTCTCGCCGCCTTCCGGAGCGCCTGCTCGATTCCCAAGGGCGTCACCATTCGCCTCCCTCGTGCCGACGAGAGGCCTTGGACCCCGCCCGAGGGTTTTTTCTGCGTATATGAATGCTTTTTCTCATTCATCGGCATGAGATTTCCAATTCCGCAGTATTTCTTTAGTTACTGCGAGAATCGTGGGATAGCAACGAGCCAGCTTTCCCACTCTGTAATTCGGCATATGCTCAGCTGTGCCGAACTTGCGAAGGCAATGAGGATCCAGTTTGACTCGGATTTCTTCGAAAGGATTTCGATTTTGCGCACCGGACCGAAGAGCGCAGACCCCTTCTGCATAGACATGACCTTCTTTTCTACGACGATGAAGGAGAAGATTGCAGCGGGAGGTCAGATCTCGAAGCTCCATGACTGGGAGCGTTACTACTTCTTTGTGCGGAATGACGCGGCCGCAGTAGACAATTATCAAGCCAGGATCTTTCCTGACTGGAAAATATCACCGGGTAAAAGGGACAGTTCCTCCTTGAGCTCGAAACTGCCTAATTAACACAATTCAATAACAGCTCCTTCACTAATTATGCAGGCTCTTACTCCGTCGGCGGGAAAAAAGTCGAAATGAAGAGAGATATTCATTATCTCTCGCTCCTTAGCCGTCGAGCCTGGCCTTCAAAGAAGAAAATTCCGAGGAAGGCTCGGGAAGAAACTCTGCGTGAGCAGGCGCCGCCTCATTCATCGCCTCCCCGCCTCCAGACGAAAAGGAAGTTCCTTGACGTGGACACGGTGAAGCCGAAGATTGAGGCGAGTGGTTCGTTGAAGAGGCAGAAGCAGGCTACTTCGGCGAAGTTGTCTTCTACTTCGGCGTTGCCTGCCGCAGTGAGACGGTTAGCCGAAATTTTTCTCGCGATTATCTTTCTTTGTACTTTGATAATTTCACCGAGGTTAATTATCTTTTATCTATCAGGGAGGCCGCCCTAAAAAAGGTAAAGCAGAGCGCGGAACAGAGGACGAAGACGAAACATGACGCTCCGGCGGATGTTCCTTCATCATCCACGATGCCGTCTCGCCCCATTCCATCTGACGCATCCGTCTTAGTCTCATCGTCCGAGATCCCCGAAGCTATCGAGGTCTCGTCCGGTGATACAGGACGGGAAAATGTTCCTTTGGACGAGGCCCCTGTTCAAGCGGCTTCCAACGCCGAGGGGGTTGGGGAACCGTCTGCCCCAGCCGTTGTTACAGAAGCGGTTGTTAGGGAGTCTCCCGTCTCCACCGCTGCTGCAGATGTTCCCGGGGACATTCCGGAAGAGGTTACACTGAATGTCCCTGTCGTTGATGAGGAGGGTCGTGTCGAAGAGACCGGCGAGGTGCCTTTGGGACAGGACCGACCGACCGAGGGCGGAGTTATGGGGGAAACCTCTGGTAACCCTCACTTTGTGAATTTTCGGTACGATAAGAGCCATCCCCTTAGGGACGATCAGGACGAGTTGGTTCGATGGGCCTGAACAGTCAAGCCGCGACCGAGGTTCGGGACTCTCGTCGAAGACCTTGACGAGAAAACCCAAGTCAACGACGCTCTTCATTACATAGCGAAGGTAGTGCGTCTTGCTCATTTCCTTTCTTAACACAGCTTGTTTCAGCGAGATTCTAATCCCTACTTTGCGTATGTGAGGGTATGAGTGCAGCTACAGAGGCCTTTGGGTCATACGATGTGAACCTCCTGTCGACTCGGCGAACTCTTGCCAACAGTGAGGCTCATAATGAGATGCTGCGAGGGGAGGTTGAGTCGTTATCCAACTCCCAATCGGCGCTTCAAGAGGAGGTTATTCTTTTGAAGGGACATTGTGCCGCCTTGCCGCATCTCAAATCGGAGACAGCGGCCTTCTGGTCGGAGAACGCAGCGCTGAAGGAACTCGTCGCGTACTTGACCGCCGCTGCCGAGGCACTGCATAAGCGAATCGCGGATTTGACCGCTGCTGCCGAAGTGCTAAGGGAGGCAGCACAGAGAGAGGCTTCCCGGCTTCGGAGTTCCGTTGACGCGAAGGTCTGTTCGGCATCCGAGCGGATTTTCGTCGGGACGAAGGCCTACTATGCTCGGTTAGTAACCAAAGACCGTGCCTATCTAGCCGGAAAAGGAGAGGTTGACGACGCCCTATTTGAAGAAGCCAAATACAAAAGCGTGCTGGCGCATTTCAAATTTGTTGAGAAGGAGGGCTGGGCGCTTCCCGGGGACCTGATGGGGCAGCTGGACAAGCATCTTGTCGATGCATCGGCCAAGGTAGACGCGATCAACGAAGTCGACATCACCGAGGAGGATTTGGCTGAACCGAACAGGTTAGATGTCACATTTTCTTTTCATGAGTTCAATCTCGATGGCGTTTGGAATATCCCCAATGGTTTTGAACAATTCGGGACTATGCGTTATGCAATCAGGCCTGCCTTCGACGAAATGATGGAGGGCGTTAGGCAGATGCTTCGGGAGGATGCTGCCCCGGCCGGCGATTTAGCCTCGGAACCGACCGGAGCTGAAGGAGACAAGGGGGCTGAACCTAACTAATTGCTTTCGGCGAGTTCTCTCTTTTTTTTGTAGCTTCGATGTAACTTTTTGTAAAGACATTGCCCGGGAGGGTTTTATTCAATACAACGTGTTATTTTATCGTCAAGGATAATATTTCCGTAAGACTCGAATTATCGTCATGATACACTTTTATGAAAATATGCTCCAAGTGCTTGTTTTAACGTTCAAATTATTCGTCGACTATGGACCAGATAAAGCGAAGTTAAAACAAAAAGTTTCGTCTAGCTCAGACGCTTCGACCAGTTTGGGTCAAAGAGTTCGGCCATACGGTGGCCGAAGTGAACGCGAAGTTTAGCGCTTCATCTTACTTCATCAGATACGAGTTGAGGTTGATGTTTTGAGTGTGACGGTCAAAACGAGTCTACAACTTATAAATGAGCGAGTTTGTTCTCTCAGCTTTATCCTTTCGGCTATGAGTTTTTTTGCTTGAACATAGTTTCGAGGTGGATGATCAGTCCAAAATTTACTATACGTCTCGAGGTCAAAGTCGTTGAGCTCGGTAACTTGGTTTTCTAGAGATAGCGTCGGGGCAGAAATCGAGAACTTAGAAAAATTTGAAAGTTTCGAAATCTGGCCGAGGAGGGGGGGGTACTACACCGAAGTCACAGTCTTGGCTAAATTGTTTGGCCAGAACACTTTAGTCAGTGACTTCGTCAGTAGCGACACGTCAAACGAGCGGGAAGAGTTGATTAAGTAAAAAATCGAAAAACTTCTGCTAATTGTGACGAAGACGATTTTAAGTTGTGCTCATAATGCTTTGACGAAGTAGTCGTCTCGTCAAAGACTGAAGACATAAAAGATATATTAAGTCCAGAGGACGAAATAAAATTTTATTAGAATCATAGCGGGACCTCGCGAGAGGTTGCCTACGTACCCGAAATCGGGATCAAGCCAGTCGTAGTTCATTACAACTGAGGTATATCCTCTACTATTTTTTTTTTTTTTGAAGCGTCAGTTCCGCGGTTGTCGCTTGCTGGCTTCTCCGTTGTCGATGTCAATTGGGCCGTTCCAATGCTGTTCGGGGAAGAAGAGTCGAGTGTCCATCTCCCCATTGATTGTGCATGCCGAGGCGGTGTGCAATCGTCGTTCGCTAAGGTAGCAGGATCGTGCAGCCTGCTGACTTCCGCGCAGCGTGAATACCCCAGTTCGAATTGCAAATTTCAGACACTGGTGGTAAGTGGACACGACACCCTTTATCTCATGAATCCAGGGTGTGCCGAGGATGACGTTATAGATTGCCGGTTTATCCATTACTGTGAACTTGGTTGTCCGTACGACGCCTCCGGCACAGACTGTAAGGTATATCGTACCGATGCAGAAGAAGTGATTTCCAGTGAAACCTGTTAGAGGTTTGGCCGAATGCTTGATCTTGTCTTCGTCGATTCCCATCTTTTCTAGTGTTTCTTTGAAGATGAGGTTGACGTTGCTGCCGGTGTCGATCAGAATCTTGGTCACCTCGCAATCTTGGATGTTGAGCTCAACAACTAGAGGATAGTTATGGGGGGTATCGAGACCGAGGGCGTCTTTCGGGGCGAAGCTGATGGCCGGTCCTGAGGCGACTGAGTCTTGAAACCTGCGCGCCGAGGTGGCTTTTCGTTCGTAGTTACGGATTGAACTGACGGTATCATCACAGTCGGGTAATCCGCCCATTATCATGAGGATTCTTCGCCTCGGAGCAGGTGGAAGATCCTCGTTCTCTGCTTCCGGATCTTCCCTATCTCGCTTGGGATCTTCCTCGGCTGGGGCCTGTGCAGCCTTTTCTGCGTCCGCTCGGCGCTTATCAGCTGCTATTCGGTTTTCGCTGCGGCGCCGAGCATCGCTGCGGCTTCGGAGTCGTGCTTCGGAGGGTCCGTGGTCAACCTGTACTTCACCCTTGTTGTACGAGTCAAGTAGTTTTTCTACCAGATGCTGGCACGTTTCGGTAGAATGGCCGGTCATGTTGTGAAAGGTACATGTCAGCGAATGGTCTTCGTCATATGGGAGCCCTTTTTTGGCCGGGAGGGTTGGGTCGCCGCGGTTCCACTGGTGTGGCGACTTAGTGGTTGAGGTGGAGGGCTTCTGAATCACATTGGATGTTGGCCTACTAGCTTTTGGCTTTGCCTCGGTCCTCGTTTCTGTTTTCGGAGGGGTGTTTATTGCTGGTCCGTATCTCTGATCATTGAAGCTGGTGTTCTCCTCCAGAAGGATATAGTTTTGGGCCCTATGAAGAGCCTCTTGCAATGTGTTGGGGGAGTAAGTTGCAAGCTTTTCGAGAACTTGGTTCGGTACCAGACGCCGTGGACGAGTGCTTTCAGTTTGATGTCGTCGGCCACCTCTTAGTGGTCGGCGAGGGCTGTTTTGAATCGGTCCATAAATTTGCGAAGGGTCTCGTCTTTCCCCTGTTCCATGGTGAAAAGGTTGAGGTTGCTCTTCGTCATGAGCATGGAGTAGTGCTGGAGGAATTTCCTCGTGAGGTCCTTGAAGCTATCAATCGAGCCGCTCGGCAAGCTGGTGAACCAAGTTAGTACCGATTTCGTTAGATGCTCTGAGAAGACGTGACAGTAGTTCACCTCTTGGTCGAGCTCTGTCGCGTATGTTTGTCGTTTCATGGCAAACTTGAAGGTCGAGAGCCAGTTACTCGGATTCTCGGTTCATCTGTTCCTTCAGAGGAACGGTGTTTAGTCGGTGGGTGAAGGGGCTGCTATCTGTTTTAGCGATAGCGTTCTCAATTTCCGGCGTCGGATGATCCCTCTGATCAACGAGCGAAGCCAGGAACTTGAGCTCTTGCCGAAGCCGAAGCAGCTCATCGTTGACGGCTTCGGCCAAGGTTACCGCGCTGTTGGTTACAGTTTCGGGGTGATGAGAGGCTGCTCCCAACGTCGGGGTGTTGCCGGTTGGAGTATCTTGGAAGTGCAGCTGTTGTCTGATGGCTGCGGGGGTTAGCCGCTCCTGGAGCATCTGTTGGGCGGACCGAATTTTGCTGATCTGCGCGGCGAATCCTTCGGTGGCTTGCTTAAGTGCTTCGGCAAGTGCCTTGTTCAGGTCTGCTGAAGTAATCGGGATTGCGGTTTCTGTCACAGCTGGGGGCGGTGTTTTTTCTCTATGGCGAGGATCGTTGGGGTCCGTGCCATCGAGAGGTCTGGTTTCAGTGTCGCCGTCGCGAATTTCACCGTCTTCTCTTTATGTTTCCGACATCTTCTGGCTTTGATTGAGTTTTCGGTGGAGATTTATTCTCAGGTCCCCACAGACGGCGCCAATTGTATGATCCGAGAATCACATTACCTAATTATAGTAATTAGGTTTAGGGTTACCAGAGAATAATCTTTCTTATTAAACAAGTCAAAACTCAAAAGAGGGTACACAAGGATTTTGCCGAAGGCGCTTTAAGTAAAGAACAACAAAGGAAAAACCTAAGACAGAATTAAGCCCTATTGCTCTCCTGTTGCTAATGATTGCGAGATGATTTTGAGTTGTGAAGAGACTTCTTTATATAGATGAACGTGAGTCGGCGATTTCTTGATTCCCACTTCTCATGAAATTAGGAAATCTTCATCTTTGTTGTTATCCTTTCCTTATTCTTCGGCATTCTTCCTTATCCTTTGAGGTTTTCTTTTTCTTGGCGTCGGCGATGTAACGGGCCTTAATCTTGACGGACTGTTATTTCACGTGGAAAGAGCCATAATAGAAATGTGCTCATTCCAGCCCATACACAATGTGATAAATTTAGACATGAGTAGGATGTTTTTCACGAATGTTGAATAATATCAAAAATATTCTGAAATTCAATATTTTCGGGAAAGAAAATGACACCTAGCTGAAACCAAATGACAAAATGGTTTACATAAACTCTATTTTATTTCAGTAATTTATTTGGTTCTTCATATATGTGTTCTGAAAAAAAGTAACCCACTTAGCTTATCACTATGTAAATGATGTAAACAACAATGCTAAGACATTTGATATTAAAAAAAAAAAATTTCTAAGAAAATACGTTTTAAAATGAAAATTTACAAGTTTGAAAATGTCTTTTTGTTACCTATTCAACCATTTAACTTAGATTCATTTTTACAATTTCATGGTTCTCTAATGTTAATTGTTAGAATTTAAGATCTAAAAAATTATAGTAATTTAAAAGTCATTTATCTATACTATTATTTGCAAAATGATTTTTTCAGATCGGAGCCCTCATATTCACCCTATTCACTCTGAGAATTCAAAAGATTAAACTGACTTTAATGAAATAACTTATTTATAACCCATTATCATTATATATAACTAGATAAGGTCCCGCGTATACGCGGAGTTTAACTTAAGATTTTTGAAAAAATTTATAAAAATATATTTAAACAAATGTGATTACTCTTAAAATTAAGTAAAATAATATTGACAACCCGAGTTTCACTGTACAATAAAGGGTAATAGTCATATAATAACTTCGTAATAAGCATAATATAATAACATATATATTTAAATAATAAATAATATTGATGTTATAATAAAATATTATTTTCTATAGGATTTCTAGTTTCTCACTTTCGAATAACACGTACTATACCATAATACGACGATAATTTCGATTTAGAGTCAAAAAATCTTCATTGCTTTCTTGAACTTTCGAAAACATGATTTTTTCTTATTATAATTTATAGAAAGTGGTAAATATGCATTTTCCTTTTTCCGTTAGAATAGCTTATTATATAAGATTTAGTAAGACACAAAATATGATAAATATGCATTTTTTCTTTTTCCGTTAGAATATGGAACATTTTTCTTTTAGAATATGTGGCATGCAAACATACTTTTTTCCAGAATATGGTAAATATGCATATATCCTTTTTCCGTTAGAATATGGAACATTTTTCTGTTAGAATATGACTTGCAAAAATACTATTTTTCCTTCTTCCGTTAGAATATGGAACTTTTTTCCTTTAAAATATGGATGATCATTTTTCTTTTTTTCCTTCTTTTTTTAAACATCTTTTTAATTAGTTTTTTTTTCCTTTTTTTTTTTTTCAATTAGACACATGTCAAGATCTTAATAGAATAAATTAAAAAATTACACATGTCGCGATCCCGTGAGTTATAATTATCCTACGTATCGCAATTACGTCGCATGCATCCAGATTTATATAATAAGATTTATTTAAATCTGAATAAAAAAAAAAGAAATTTCATAAACATATAGTTATCATGATAATATCGTCTACGATAGAAACAAAGTAAATATCATATGACAATTTTAAAACAAAATCAGATATAAAATATATTCAATCTATATCATACTTGACAAAAACTAAATAATAAACTTAAATTCTCTCTTATAAATAGTTTATCTCTCCAAACTTATCTTTTCAATAGTTTTTCTATTTTTAGGGTTTTGCAGGGTACCGATTATGTTTTTTCACATGCTCAGATTTTGTTTTATTGTGTTTGTTAGTATATATAAAGTTTTGTTATAACTGTTTCTTTATCAACTTTTTGTTTCATAATTTCATTTATATTTTGCAAAAATTTTGTGACCAAGAAAGCTAAGTCAAACTTTCTTCTCTTTTTATGGCCTAAAGTATATGGTTTTTCACAAGACATTCCACGAGCTAAACGGCCAATTCGACAAGCCTAGGATTTTGTTCATGATTTTTAGGAGAAGATCTTGTGTTATCGTTTTTTTATTTTTACTAGGTTTGTTACCCGCGCTACGCGCGGATCTGTATTAATAATATAATTTAATATTTTTTATTTAAAAGCTTTTATTGTCTGTAAAATAATAATGATGATTGTAGTGAACTAATGTTTGTTTTATTATTCTTCTATTTCATTTTCATTTTATTATTTTTGGTTTTTTTTTGCTTTATGTGTTTCTTTGTTTTCGATCTTTATTCAGTTTCTTCTTCTTTGTTTTTTCTTCATATTTGCTCTTCCTCGTCTTTCTTCCTCTTCAATTTCTTCGTCCTTACGGTTTTTGATTTGGTCTCCTTCTTCATTTTTATTCTTTTTTTGGTTTATTTTGTCCTCATTCTTTAATATATTCGTTTATTGTTCTTCTATTTTTTCTATGATTAATTTATGCGGTTGAAGTTGCTAGAATTTTTCTATAGTCATTTTTTTAGCTTCTTCTTTATCTTTTTCTTAATTATTATCGGCTGGAAATTCTCTACGCCTTTAATATAATCCTCTTTAATTTTAATCTTAGGTAGAATATAATTTTCACTATATAATACATCTCATAAAACTCAAAAATGAAAAATATTCATAAATAAAAGTTAAGCTAGAGATGGTACGACTATAAATTCACACATGTAATAAGCAATAACTTTCAATTTCTTATTTTTCGGTTTTGTCTTTTTCTTTTTGCTCTTCTTGGTTTTTATTCTTGTGTGTCTTCTATAATTATTTTTTTCCGTCGAAAATGGTAGGTTTTCGCTAGAGTTTGTTTTTTCCAGCTTCTTCTTTTTCTCTCTATTGGTTATTCTCCCCTTTAAATTATCCATGACTCTATCGCTTTTGTAAATAGTTTTAGCGTCAGCCTCTTTAATCTTACGTAGAACAAATTTTCACTATCTGATACACTTAATCAAACATAAAAATGAAAATGTTCATATAAATAAATTTAAGCTAGTGATGTGCATGCATCATCTAGAGATGATATGACCAAAGGTGAATATAAGCTAATATTATTGAAGATAATATAATATTTAGGTTAGGTTCAAAACCTATATGGAGAGAAACTAATCGACACACATCATTATTCTTCATTTTCTTCTTATTCGTTCTTGTTTTCTTTATTTCTTTGATTTATCCTTCTTCAGTCTCTTCTGCTTTGATTTCTTTTTTCTCTTTGTTATTTTTTGGTTTATATGCTTCATCTTCACTCATCTTCGCATTTGCTCTTCTTATACTTCGCTCTTCTTTCTTCTTTGTTTTTGTTCTTGTTTGGTTTCTTCTCTTTCATGTGCATGCATTATCTAGAGATAATATGACCAAAGATGAAGAGAAGCTAATATTATTGAAGATAATATAACATTTAGGTTAGATTTCTAGGGGTATAAAACCTATCTGGAGAGAAGCTAATCGACACATATCGTTGTTCTTCATTTTCTTCTCCTTCTTCGTTATTGTTTTTTTTCTTTGATTTATCCTTTTAAGTCTCCTTTGCTTTGATTTCTTTTTTTTTTGTTTTTTTTTTTGTTTATTCTTCATCTTGACTCATCTTCGCATTTGCTCTTCTTAGTCTTTGCTTTTCTTTCTTCTTCTTTTTAGTTCTTGTTTGGTTTCTTCTCCTTCAATTTTATTCAATTTATTTTTCGATTTGTTTTTGCAAATTTCTTATCTGGTTTTTCTTTTTTACATATTTCTCTTCTTTGGTTTGTATTTTCTTAATTTCCTTTTTCTTTCACTCTTAAAATTCTACATGATTTTGTTTTCACTCTTCTTCAGTTTTATTTTCTTACTCTTCTTCTACTTTGATTTCATCTTGGTTCTTGTTTTTTCTTCAACTTCTTTTTCTTCTTTGCATAGGTCATTGTCCACTCTTAAAATTCTATATGACTCCAATAAAATAAAATAAAACACTTATTATTTTATTTGTTATAAATTTTTAGGTGATTATTTATATAACTGAAACCCTTATTTTAAATAAATAAAACCTTGGTTCTTATTTTAAATATAAACAATTCCTCCACCAAAACCTTTTCTGCGTTCATTAATACGTCACAAAGAGATTATCCTATATTATTTTAAATAAATAACTTTTTCTTTCTAATTTAATCTAAGTAAATTTTGGTGTTAATTTAAATTTATGCATGTTTTTCTTATTTTTTACATATCTCTATCAATATAATAATTTTGACATTTGAAAACTTTTTAATTTTGAAAAAGCTTGTGTGGACAAATAATATTGACTTTTTTATATTCTATGTGTACGTCCTTAGAGGCATTTATCATCAAAATGTGGATTTGACAAAGTTTAATTAGATGTTTAATTGTTTTAATTGATCATTAAAAGGTTTTTGATAATTTATGCTATGTATTATTTTAAATTAAGAAACTTTACTAATTTAAGATTAAGTTGATTTTTAATATTAACAAAAGCTTATACATAATTTTTGTATCTCTTACATATTTTTACTGATATTACAATTTCAAATTTTTTAAAATTTCTTAATCATGGAGATGCTTATGTTCACCAATAAAATCCTATATGGACGCTGTTAGAGGCATCTAGCCTCAACTTTGGATTTGTAGAGTTTTTAATTTAAAACATGTTATATTTTAATTTTTGTCATATATATTAGAGTGAATAATTTTTTTAATTAATATTAAGTTAGTTTTTTGTTGGTATTAGAAAATATATTAATATGAAATATATATAGTACTTTGAATTAGAAAAAAATTTTGAAATAGAAAAAGGAAATATTACTAATTTTATGTGCTGATGTGGAATGATACTATTGGTTTTTAAAAATTTGGAAAATTTCTTAATTGTAGAGATGCTTATGTGGACCAATTAAATCGAGTCTTTAAATCCTATGTGGATGCTCTTATGCTCTTAGAGGTATATAGCCTCAACTTTTATATAGTATAGATTTAAGGTACACAACGAATGGAACAGAAACATATTTCTTGAGAAATTGACTCATCGGTTTTGCGCAAGTGTGATTTTTGGTCCGGTTAACGGAAATAAAATATGAAAACCAAAAAACAGTGCGTTTTGAAGGGCGGTGATGAAGAAGGGCATAAGGAAGGATTAAGACTTTCTGTGAGGGAACTTGAGAAAATTGAGGGTATTGTAATGGCCTAGTTTAGGTTTTGAGGATAACACTTGATGGGCTAATCAAATATTTAATATTTTACAGCCTAGTTTGTTATAATGGATTATGATTTTAGCTATGTTGCATGGAAACTCTGTACGAGTCACGTTTTCCGTTTCGGAAACGTTTCCGAAACGGAAACTCTCGGAAACTTGTTGGAAACTCGTTTTTCCACGTTTCCTAAAATTTGCAATTTGGAAACTTGTTGGAAACTTGCGTTTCTAAAATTGACGAAAACTTAGTTCTTAGTTTTTGAAAACATAATATTAACTGATTAATATAATTATTTAAGATAAATAAATGATTAATTTGATTCGAGAGTAGTCTTAGGATTTTATATATATATAATATATGAAGTTTTAACTTTTAAGATCTTTATGTCGATGAAGATAGTTGAAGATAGTTTCCATTGATAGAGCGCATAACAATAATAATAAAAAATATTTTAAATATTTTAAAATTGAATATTATGATATTTATCTTTAGTTAAACTATTTAATATTTAATAATATATATATTATTTTATTTATATATATACACGTTTCCAAAACGTTTCCAAACTTAAATTTTTCAAAATTACGTTTCCCGTTTCGGAAACGTTTCGCTTCCGCGTTTCCGTTTCCGTTTTCGTACAACATAGGATTTTAGGTTTTTTGTGCCTAAAATTTTAAGATAAAACAAAAAATTTGTATTCATTATTATTGAGAGATGAGTATATGCTCTATATGTGCACAAACAAAAAAAAAGAGTATATGCTCTATATTAATGAATGCTATGTATTTTTTCCCCCTCATATATAGATTAAATATGTAGATATCTCTCAATGAAAATGAATACACATTTTCAAATTTATGCATGTCATACTTCTAAATTAGCATATAATGTCAAAGAAACTATAGTTTATTTTGAAGATCCTTTTAACAAAAAAAACTATAGTTTATTTTTCTAAGTTATAGATTCAAAAAATTATGGCAATACGTGCACCAAGAACGTCATAGTTTTAGCCTTTTAGGGGGAGCAAATGATTTAGTCAAATTATCAATGTAATTATTATCTTCATTTATTGTTTTAAAACCCTCTTTGACTGAACAAAAGCAACTTTAACATTGAGTATTTACAATTGATTTATAAACTTCTCACCAAATGACTTATACCTTAAAGTCTGTATAAGTAAGAGTTGCTTGCACCATTTAGGAGCACACGAAATAATTCGATTTATTTGTTCAGAAAAGCATCTATATTACATTCGTTGATATAGGACCCAATAGGTTAAATAATGTAAATTGATTACAAAAGACACAAGAGATTCACACAATCTTAGGTCGTCCACGAAGTCCATTGACAGACTGTGGAGGAGATGAGTTCCTTCTCCGACAGAGAAACAAGATTGTGAATTCGTAACGTTTCTGGATGATTATATATAGTCATTGAGAAATACAATGATCATTATTAGTAGAAACCTGTTCTTGAATTATGCTGCGTGCCTCGGCTAATTGTGCTTCAAGTTCAAGTTCCCTCTCTGACGCTTCTGAAGTAATGGTCACTTCTTTTTGTGCGTCTACTAATTGACCCATACGTTCCTTCAATTAACCAACCGAAGCAAAACGAAATTTCGAACAAGTTAGTACTTGCTACTTAGTAGTACATTACATGTAAAGCTATAAAATACAGAATCTTTACCTTGATGGAAACCATCTTAGAGCGTAAACTATCTTCTATTTGACCTCGAGCCATACGAAAAGGTAGCTCGAACACGTCCTGCCATTAACCCGATCCCTCTTGTTGAAGTTGTTTTTGTGGTTATGTTATGCAAATGGGGATAAAACTGGATCTTGATTTGAGCTTATAATGAGATTTATGTACCGTCTTCCCTCCCAAAGGAGACTGAGAAGGGTCTAAGCTCTGTCTTCCATGAGCATTCAAGAAAGAACGCATGTCTCCTTGCGTGGATCGCAGTAACGCTCTCAAATCAGTGTTCTCTGCCATGAGTTGTTGGTTTTTCGCCTCATATGCTTCCACCTGACAAGATCATATTCATCCAACATTAGGCATGAGAAGCTAGTTAAGCTGGTAAGTAAGTTATACAATCTTTTTGTAGAAATCAGAATCAGTTTTCTTCCCGGTCCATGTTCCACGCTGTCTCCCTTCTTTCTGTGCATATATATATATACACAGAAAATGATCATCTAGTCTTGGAAAACAAGATAACTGTTGATCATTTCAACCACTCAACTCAATTGTAGTAGTACCTGGAGTAGATTCATGATCTCCATGCCTGATCTCGTTTCCTTCTTTTTCTCCATCAACACTTGGTTTAACCTCTCCTAAAAATGTTTACATTACTAAGATTCAACATATATATTGATTGCATACACTTGAAACTTGAAATGTGAACCCATGCATACCTGTAGCTTTATGTACTCTTTTTCTTTTTTCTTCGTTTCATGTAATTGTTGAGTCTTGACTTGCTTTCATACCCAAAACAAAAGACAACAACAAATGTTCAAAGGGCAATGCAGAAGCATAAGCATAATCATTAAGAGATAACTGAGAAATGATCAAACCTGGTTAGCAATCACCATCCGCTGAAACTCATCTCTCTCTTTCTGTAGCTTCTCATTCTGCGCCTTTAAAGCCGCTGTATTCTTGGCTTCCGTTCTTGTGAACGAACCAAATTCCCTCTCCTTTGCTTGCAACTGAGTCTCAAGCCTCTCAACGTTTGCCTCGAGTCTCGCCATGTCGGATATAAGCCTCAAGTAAACAAGAACAAAAATGTTCTCAACAAGTAGCAATCAAATGTGGGAAACTATCAAAGAAGGCATTCTCAGTAACTTTGTGTCGGCATTTTTTTTATATCATTTTGTCATTTTACAAGAACTATACTCTAAAACACATAAAACCAAAAACAGTAACAAGATTCTTCATATGTTCAAAGCATGATCTATATAGATCAGAGAGTCCATCTCTTGATTTGAGTGATGATGATATAAAAGCAATCTACGTAAAGAGCACATCCAAATAATTCACAATGCAATCAAAGCGGAAACGATTCAGGTGAAGGACAAGATACTCACCGCTGTCTCTGATCATTAGAAGATTCTCTGAATTCCACATCTCGTTGCCTCTACTGAATCAAAGCGTATATGCAACTGCAAGTTCTCGCAATCGAAACCTAATAACAACAAGTTTATCCGATTCAGATTCACGAAAACCTACCCAGAAAAGAAGGAAAAAAAAAACAGTAGAGAAAATCAAAGAGAGGAAAAGAAAAGACGACGCACAGGATCGGTAGCGAAGAGGTCGAGCGAAGCAGAGAATCCATAAGTGACTAAGCTCTGATTTAAGTACTTTACACAATGCTCCAGATTATCGGCATCGGCGAAACTGTGCTCCCTGATCGATAAACAGAGTCAAAATCTCCATCTCTGTGAATCCAATCCAAGCAGGGAAAGAATAAATCTTAGAAATGACGAGAAAACTCACCCGATCGGTGAAAAACCAAATTGGGGCGTCAACTGTAGAGAAGCAAACACAGAAAATTTAAAGACAATGAAGGAACCTTAGAGATTGATAGAGTGAATCGGGAAGAAGAGACGTACTCTGAAATCGAATTCCGGCACGGTCAGTGACATCGTTGACCGTAATAAACGACGGAGCCGCCGTAAAACTGACATCGGAGAGTTGGGATTAGAAGAGAAAATCAGCTTTTCACCAAAATTAAAAAAAAAGAAAAAAAAAAAGATGCCACGTAGGATTACCAGCGTTTACTCTAGTTTAGTTCGTTGGAGTCGTGCCAAGCAATATCTATCCTCTTTTAATATTATAAAGAACCAAACAAAAAAATCGTAGAATTTTGTTTTCAAAACGAAGATATAAATTTTTTATATGTACAATAAGATTAGATTTCTTAGTTTTAATTTAAATAATTAAACGAACATATTAGTCTAAAATCACTTAAGTTATAGTATAAAACAGCGTTTGGGTCGGCGTATTCATAGGGTTAAGGGTTTGGTTATTCGATATCTTTATTACTCATCACGTTGTGTCCCTCTCCTAATTCCTTCTTGTTGGCTCCATGATGGAAAAAAACAAAACTTGAAGACAGAATGGCTGGTGGAAAAGAAGAGTAGAATGCATTCTTCTACTCGCTTGTTTCTACAGATACAGAGGTACTTTGAGCAAAATGGTAATCAGAGAACAAAGTTTATTTCTGTTGTGACAACGTTTCAAATGTTATTATATAATCTTTAGCTTCACAAAGTGACCTATTCTGTTGATCCACAACACAACAAAAAACAGAAAAACGTATGTAAAAGAGAACCAATCAAGAACAAGCAGAATCACACCACTGCTTCAATCTGTATATTGTATAATGTGTAAGAATATCAAACTCAATCAGAGTAAAGAATGAGTGGGACTGATCTCTGTGACAAAGAACAAATGTATGAACAAATGGAGGATGAACAGGTTCAACGGCGGTTAGTAGCACGGAGAGCCCCGAGCCTTGCAAAGATATCGTCATAATCTGGCAGGTTAGGATGAACATGACTAGCTCTCTCCTTTGACGCGGTTTCTGGATCTGGTGATTTTACAGTTTGTGGAACAGAGCTTGAAGTTACTGTCTTGTGCTCTGAAGTTGACTTTGGAGATGGCTGGTCATAAGACTCTTGGTCGGGTTTCGTTGTTGTCACTGGGAATGAACGCTTCTCATGAGCTTTCACTTGCCCCTTTGTCCTTAGAGAGAACCCTTTTGTTTTAGCTGGCTTGGCATTATCAACTTGTTCCTCATCTCTCATTCCCATCGTTGGCTTATGAGTCCTCTCTTGACTTCTGGCAGAAGCTCGTGTTGGAAGCTCTTCCTCTGAGTCATCATCATGGGTGAAATGGGAATGGTATGAGGATCGAGGTTTTGTTTCTCTTCTTCTTGCACGAAGTTGGATCTCTGAGTCGTCGTCATCACTAGAAGACGGATGTGGTGGCGTAGAGCTTGGTCTCTGTTCCCTGTTGCTTGCTTTCTTAGAGTATATATATTTTCTGCTACTGCTAGAAGAAGTAGACATTGGCTGACCAACAGCATCTGTTCCATTATGTTCCTTTTCAGACTTGGACGGTGACTCGTTTCTTGCCAAACTCATTCTGTAAGGTGGGAGTGTCTTTTTGTTCCTAAATCCACCGAGCAAAGGCCTACAATTCAGACCAGTCTGAGCATCTGCATCTGCCTCTGCCTCAGAATCTGATTCGTCCCGTGTCCTTGAATCATACTTGTGTTGTTCTTCATGTCCCACAGGATCAGAGACTTGAAACTTGTGAGATCGATCAGATGTCGGATTCGCCATTTCTTCTACACCTTTAGATACTGCCTCTCTGTCTCGGCTGATCATCATCGCTTTCTGAATTTGGACCATAATTGTCAAACTTGGCATGTGGGTCAGGCTCATGGTAAGAAGCCGGAGGACTTGTAGAGACATCATCAAAGAATGCAGAACTTGAGCTGTAATTTCCATGAGAGGTATTATGGTCTCCTTTGAAGCTCCAGGTAGCAGCTGGTGTTGGCGCAAGAGTAGGTGCGTTGCTGCCAAGCAATGAAAATCCCACACCATGATCATATTCATCTTCAGCGTCAAACTTAGGTTTATCGAAAAAAGAGCCATAATCATCAAAATTATCAGCACCAGCATCATCATCATAACGTCCATGCTCATGGGAATCTATATCTTTAAAGCTTCTCTGAGATCGGTGATCAATATCTTTAAAATTATCAGACGACTCACACCAGAATCTGGACGCAACTCAATAGCAGCCGTAGCGAAATCCTTTCCGTACTTGGTTGTGAGTTGCTTAGCGATTTCAGAGAGCTCAGGGACATCTGATGATATCCTTTGGGAAGCAAATATGACACTCGTGACGGCTTCTTTCAGATCAATGGGGCAGTTCCTGCAAGTCATATCACAATATACATCAATATACATAAACAAAGAGTGAATAAAATAATGTTCACCACAGAAAACAAAAAAAGGAGCAAAAGTTTCTTACTTTTGAGATTCGATAACACCCAAACGAACAACAATAAGTTCGCAATAGATTCCAATGAGCTCATAAGCAGCCACTGTCTTCTCTTCCCTCACCACATGCTCCACCTGAGAGAAAGAAACATAAACCACATTATTCCCAAATTTCATCAGCAAACAACATTAGACTAAAACCCAAATGTGTTTATCTAAGGAACAAAGATGAGATTGCTTACCCGAATTCGAGCTGTAGGGGTATGCCCAGCTTCGAGCAATTGAGCTAATTCTCTCCTCAGCTGTTTAATCTGAATCTCTTTTTTTTGTTCTTCAGTATCTTCAGGCGTGGATTCGCCATTTGCAAAGCTGTTTTGCTGCATTTATAATATCAACAAAAATCAATATCTCAAAAGAAAAAAACGGATGAAACAGTAAACAATCATCCAATTCATCAGTTCGTCAGATATAATCCTAAACAGCAAACAGTTAAGATCATAGCAGAAATCTGTAAATTTTACCATACTCTCAAGCAACATTAAGATGGGAAACAAAACTCCCGAATTGATTTACCATTTAGCAGGCTTGAAGCCTCGATGAAGCACCTTCTTCATGGAACGAAAATCGGAAACCGTTCGACCTTTAGAGTCCAAGAGAAATTGATCGAATCTTAGAGAAAAAAAAATTATGGTTTTTAATGCTTGTTATATAGAGCAGAAGAAAATCTATGATCTGAGAAACTGGAATTTTCGCGGGGAACCTACCCAGAAGAAACGTATATTGAAGAAGAAGGAGAAAGATGAATAAAATTAAACCAGGTCGTATCCTAGTGGTACTTGAGGGAGGTAATTCCCAATACGGACCGGTTCGAAACCACTTGGCCACCGGGGCATTCACATGGTCTNAACCTGGTTAAAAAGGAAAAAAAAAAAAAAAAAATGGATAAAATTAGAATATAGGTTGGACTCTGCGCGAAGCGAAACCATTAAATATATGTTTCCACTTTCCACAGTGACGTGTTAAGAGGAAAGCGTGTAATAAAAACTATAATACCCGCAAGGATTAGGAAAGTTCTATTATTCGTGGAGACTGAGACTTTTCAATCAAATTAATTGTTTTTTTTCCCCTTTTTCGGTATGATTTCATTGGACAGATTAGGCTCCAAATTGTGTATTAATTAGAGATGTAATTGCGATTTGATTTGGTTTTGGATTTCCTTTACTCTCTGTTGTCTGGATAAATTTCAAGTGTTTTTCTTAGTTCTAATCTGTTTTGGTTTTAATGTTTTCTAGTTTCCTTATCAAATACTTTGTTACCGTGTTTTATTTGATTTTTGAATAAATGGTTATTTTTTTGTCTTGGATTACACTATTTTTCAGGAACATCCGAGAAGCAATATGTTTTGTGTCAACAATTTCAACTTTTTGATAGTTTCCCTTCTAACAACCTTGTTGCTAAAAGCAAATATTCCAATGCTTGATGAATGAATATGTATAAATTAATAGAACATAATCATTGTCGCTAGTGCTAAAAGGAACAATTACAAGAGAGAAAAAGAGAGTAGAAAAATGTCATTCAATGGTGTTTGAATTAAGCTAAATCTATCTGAAACTTGCAGTGGTAATAGTTCAAGTAATCAATCATCATCACCAAATAATATTCTATACTACTGTGGACGGAAACACACTTAGCTCCAACACCAATGACATAAACCTCAGAGCTCAGTTTTCAAATCATTCCCTAATTGACTGAATAAGATGCCAATATCCATTCCTTGATCCACCGTTGGTATGACTACTGAATAAGGACATCGCGTGGAAAATCCATCCTTTATGTTTTTGGATTGTTTTATCGATTTGCTAAGCCTGCTTACGCATTGCTTAAAATTCTTATGGCAGCTTATGTTAGTCATACCTGCCAAAAATGGGAAACAAAAAGTGTCAAATCAAGACCAAAAGTTTAGCATTTGAATCCTTTAAACCATAGCTTAAGTGAACAACGAACGAATGAATTACACAGTGATATGTTTTCAATTCACTAAACTGTGACCACTAAAGTATCGTTCAGATGTTAACATTCAGCTCTGCTTATGGCCTCCTAATGTGGCATATCATTCTTCTCACAAGTCAAAAAGCTACACTCAGTTTGAGCCAAAGTGAAATTTTCCAGATGACAGATAATACCAAAACTACATGTCAAGCACACCTAAGAACGGTGTGATTAACCTTATTGTCATCTAAAAGCACAGAAAACACAAATCAAACAGTAATTAAAGGGGATTTGCAATCTTGATTGATTTACCATGAGACTCAACGCAACTGTCATGGACCCTACAACAAGCATCAAGATCATCACAAGGCTCCTCACCGGGACATCCCGAGTGTCCAATCCCACAATACTTCCCATATCGAATAGACAGAGCTGAAAACCAACGACACAAGTGAGTAGCTAAAACGCAAAAGTAGATTCCTCAAAAACCAAAAGTTTGAATCTTACTGTTGCAACTCTGTGCAATGCAGGCTCTGGTGCACTCCTGTGACAATTTGATTACAACAAACAAGAAAAAAAAAAAAAAAAAAAAAAATCATTAAGGAAGTGAAATAGCAAATCGTGGCAAGGTTCCAACTTAGTCAATTCCATAAGCTAATTCTACAACAATGCGATTCCTTTTGTCTAATTTTGGAAACTCAGATTCGCAGAGAAAATAATCAAAGGTTAAACTTCGCTGCGAACGACATCGACGAGGACAAGGACGAGGACGAGGACGACGAAGAAAGCTGCCGCGAAACGCATCGAAGAAGAGCGAATCATCATCGTCTTCGTCGTGGTCTCTCTCTCTCTGTTTAGCTAATTGCCAAGTAGAAGCTTCTGGTTTTGGTTTATCGTCGTTATCTTTACAACAACATCTGTAACATCAATGGTTTATTTTCCTTTAAACTCTCACTTTCTGGCTTTGAAAGCAAAAAGCTAGGACGTCAGGGCTCCCACAGAACAAATATATATGATGATTCCAGAGTTAACTGGTCATGAGTTTCTCGCCATCAGTTCGAAATTATACTCCACTACCACGACCTAACATGCCAAGATCCTGAACCCAACAACTTCTGTAGCAGATCTTACACACCTTACATTAAGAAAATAACATACTCTAACTAAAACGACCCAAATGCTTGGAACTATATCTTCTGATATCAGATATTGCCCTAAACTCAAGTGTTATCGATTTAAGCTCAAAGAGTCTCGTTGCTGAAATGCCTTCGACTCTAGGGAAGCTCAAGAATACCCAAGAACTCAGCTTAAATATAATTCCAATGGCCACACCTTACTGCATTCTTCTTCGTAGTATTATCAATGGCTTTTGACACCTTCCGAGTTTCTATGGTGACAAAAAAAAGTAGTATCAATTTTAGATTGTCATGACAATTGTGCTAGCTATGAAAGTTTGATTGTAGCTGGAAACGTTTGATATCTTCATGAACCTTTGATCTGAAAATCTAGCTTTCATTATTATTAGCCATACTTCTTCTATTGAAACCGTCATGCATAATACTCCGATCATCTTTTTTTGGCACCTTGATTCACAACAAAAACCATGACTCCCACTTAGAATTATCGCAGTGAAGAGATTACAGATAGATCTGAGATTCAAACACAGAATAAATAAACTCTAAACTCCCTATAGACACATGAAATCAATGGAGAACGAAACTGTGAGGATCATCACTAATCAGAAGGGAATCCTAAATCTCACCTACACTGGGGAATTAGCTCATTTAATTCCTGAACTATTTGCAATGAGAATTATTATTCCCCAAGTATTGCTTGCGCAGTTTTATTCCTCATATTTGCATTGACCGCCCAAAATGGTGATTAATGAAGTCAACTGTTAAACGGAAGAGGGAAGCTGTTAACAGTAATCGCGAAAGCAATCGCGTTTTTCATTATAAACACAGAAAACCTCAAATCCCTAATCGATTTTGGGGAAAATGTGACTTTGGGCAATTGGAAGCCAAAAAAGTGAAATCAGGCGAGAGCAAGGGAAGTTCAGTGAGAAGTCATGAAGACATCACGAAGAACAAAAATCATTGTCCAGAAACAGAACCAATCTTGTCTGTCACGAAAAATAGTGTGTGTATCTCTGTAAATAAAAATCGATTAATGAAATGATAGAATGATGGAATTGGGTCTGATTAAGTGTAGGAGGAGATAAGTTCCAAGCCTAGATACGAATTTAGGAACTCGTCTAGGTATGGGTTCTTCAATGGAGAACAATGATTTCCCAAAAAATGTGTTTGTGGAAGTGATGTTAGGAAGTATGTGTCAGAATCAATAGATAATCCTGGACGTCCATACTTTCGTTGTGGTGCTTCTCGTAAGGTTAGCTAGTAATTTGTTTGTTTTCTTTAGTTGGAAGGTATTTGTAATGGTACTAAGCTCTTGTTTCTCAATTTCAGAAAGGTCACTTATTTATGTGGGTGGAAGATGCGATGTATGAAGAAGTGAAAGAGCTGAAGGTCCTGGTTGAGAAGATTGAAGTGAAGAATATGACATCTCAGATGGGAAATATGGTTGAAGAGGTTATCGAATGCAAAAAGGAGCTAAACAAACTCAAGATCAAAAACATTGTGCTTGTTGTTTGTTTGTGTCTGTTGGCATTTGTGATAATGTATCACATTGTGTTTAACCATGGTGAATGAAATACTCTTGTATTTGGTAACTAATTTGATCTTGATCATAGATGGAATCTATGATCAGCTTATTTGATGTAAGAGATGATGTTAAAGCTTTTGAGACATGTAAGAGATGATTATTATAGCTTTATTTTTGATGACAGTGTTTTTGAAAACAGAGAAGTCAAGACATCACTTCATGTTGTTTTGTCTAAAACAAGGGAAATTTGAAGGAAAAAAAAAAAAAGAGAAACCAAGTCTAAACCAAAAGAACCATAAAACAGACTTCATGATATAAGTGCTCATAATACCAAGTTTGATGTGATTCAACAAAACAAAGAAGAGAAAAAAACACAAGTTCTTCCTGATTAAGAGAAAGGGAATCTTCCTTGTGATGATTGAGAAGCTCCTATTTGTGATGATCCAGCTTGAGAATCTCCACCTTGAGAAGCTCAAGGTTGAGAATCTTCACCTTGACATGACTTTCCCTATGCCCAAAGAAAACAATAGCTAATTAAAGGTTGGAGCCACAAATCCAAACCACCAAATTGTTGTGATAGCAAAAGCACTAAAGCACTAAAACAGTTGCACTAAAGCACTAGCACTAAAACACTAAAATAGTAGCACTAAAGCACTAGCACTAAAGCACTAAAACAGTAGCACTGCTTATAATCATGAGCTTAACCGAACGGATGGGTTATAATCAGACCTGGTTTGTCTTTCAATAAAAACTGAACATGACTCTCCCTATGCCTAAAGAAAACAATAGCTAATTAAAGGTTGGAGCCACAAATCCAAACCACCAAATTGTTGTGATAGCAAAAGCACTAAAGCACTAAAACAATTGCACTAAAGCACTAGCACTAAAGCACTAACACTAAAACACTAAAACAGTAGCGCACTAAATCACTAGCACTAAATTTAAGTAGCACTAAAGCACTAAAACAGTAGCACTGCTTATAATCATGAGCTTAACCAAACCGGATTTATAATCAGACCGGTTTGTCTTCAATAAAAACTGGACCGGCGGCTAAAGAAGTTTGTCTTCCTAAAACTTAAAAGGGAGTGTGCTTTTATTTTATTTTTTGTCTGAGAGAGGGAGAGAATATCAGATTGAATGGTGTAAAAGGCTCTTTCTCTGCTCGAAATTTGTTCGTCTCGTCAATGCTGTTTAGCTCATAAGCTTCAATCTCTGTTATCTTTAATCATCGAAATCGATTATATGGGTTTCACTCTCTTGAGAGCTCCTCGTGATTTACCAGTAGGGGAATCATCTTCCATCTTCATCAACTTGACTCTTTTCTTAGTATTCATATTCGCAATCTCCGCAAGACGCTTGCTTTTGTGTCTCCGTGGACGTCGGTTCTTCAAACACGATGCCGTAGGAAACGCGAGTTCCGTCAATGTTGGTGTTTCCGGAGAAACCCGTGAGATTTATGATCTGTTCTTGCCGGCCACCCAGATTCTAGCTTGGCTGGTGTTATGCACATCAGTTGTTCGATGCAATTACACCTCTGCAGAAAAGTTCCCTTTCTTGTTGAGGCTATGGTGGATTGTGGAATTCTCGATCTGTGTATGGGCTTTTTATATAGATTCGAGAGAGCTTGTTGAAAACGGCTCAAACCATTTGTCCTCACACGTAGTTGGCAACTTTTTTGCACCTCCGGCTCTGGCTTTCCTCTGCTTCCTTGCTTTCAGAGGTGTTAACAATTTCAGTCTTCTTGACCCTTTGCTCGTTGATGAGGAGGAAGAAGAAGCTGGGTGTCTCAGTAGTGACGCCGGATTGTTCAGCCTTGCTACTCTTCTAAGAGACCTTTGGATCTCAAGGACATTCCTCTGCTAGCTGCAAAAGACCGGGCAAAGACGAATTACAAAGTCTTGAACTTTAAATGGGAGAAGTTAAAGGCTGAGAATCCCTCGAAACCACCTTCTCTTGCTTGGGCGATCTTGTAGTCGTTTTGGAGAGAAGCGGCTTGTAATGCAGTCTTTGCTGGCTTGAACACTCTTGCTTCTTATGTGGGTCCTTTTTTGGTGAATGACTTTGTTACTTATCTAGGTGGGAAAGAGACTTACATCCTCGCTGGGATCTTCTTTGCGGCAAAGCTCGCAGAGACTCTAATAACTCGGCTTGATGTGGATATCTTAGGGATGCATGTGAGATCAGCTCTAACGGCTATGGTGCACAGAAAAGGGCTAAAACTCCCGAGTTTAACCAAACAGAACCACACGAGCTGTGAAATTGTGAACTACATGGCCGTTGATGTACAGAGAGTAGGTGACTACTCGTGCTACTTCCATGATATGTGGATGCTGTTGCTTTTAGAAGGTAAAACAGAGTTTTTCAAGAACATAATTTGGCTGAAAACTCTTGTATTAAAAGAATCTTAGAGATTGACCGTCCTTACACTACTACTTGAAACAAAGTGCTGGGAAACTTACGCTACTAACTTAGAACTAGTCTTGCTCCTACAAAACAGGAGACTTATTCAACTGAAAGAAACGTGAAAACTAAAAACGTTAACTAAAAGAAATTCAAACGTAGTTAGGCCTAACACTTTAGGCTCTAGTTAGGCCTAACACTTTAGGCTCTTATTCTTCAGATGCTTCCTCCACAGATTGTACTTGCTCTCGGGATTTTGTACAGGAGTGTGGACTGGCAGCTGTAGCCACGTTGGTGGCCACAATTCTCTCTATTATTGCCACTATCCCACTGGCGAAAATTCAAGAGGACTATCAGGACAAATTGATGTCTGCAAAAGATGAGCCGAGTGTTTGAGGAAAATGAGGATTCTGGAATTGCAGGCTTGGGAGGATAGATACCGACCGGGTTGTACTTGAGGGAATGAGGTGTACAGAGTTCAAATGGCTTCGAAAGGCTTTATTCTCGCAAGCGTTTATCACATTCATATTCTGGAGGTCGCCCATATTTGTAGCTGCAATCACATTTGCTGCAAGAAGATGCTACAATAGTCCTTTCTCAAGATATGTCAGAAACATCTGTGGAGATCAAAGACGGTTGTTTCTCGTGGGAGCCTTGGTGGATAAGGCCAGCTTTGTTTGGAATTCATTTGAAAGTTAAAGAGGAATGCGAGTTGTTGGCTTTGTCTGTGGAGTTGTTGGCTATGGGAAATCAAATTTTCAATCCCTAAAGTCACGGGTGAAGTAAGTGAAACACCTCAACAACTTTCAAAAACATGCGTCTGTCTTCAATTTTATCAGGCCTAAAGCTTTCTTTCACAAGTTGTACACTGAAATACCCAGGTCAGAATATGTGTTAAGACACCTAGAAAAGTATATAACACCAAGAAAGCGTTTCATGAACTTTTTTTGTTTAACAAGACGTTTATTATCAAGACAAAACATTAGCGTATACTACATTATCTAGGTTGTGAGATTCGATGAAAGCATCTACAGGCCAGGGAACCAATGTCCTTGTTGAAGTCTTCTGAAATGAATAGAAGCTGTAGCAGCAGCTATGAGGGCTTCATCGGCTCCCTCACCATAAGCCAAATAGATCACAAAGCCAAGCTCTACCATGGCACGAATAGCACGCTGAAGACGCTGGTCGGTTGAGATCAACAACATAGCAGCAGGCGGCTCCTTCTCGATTCCCCACTTTAAGATCAATCGATTAAGAAAAATATCACAGTAAACCCTCTCTACATGGTCGGTCTTCTTCCTCTTCTTCAAGGGTTTAGCAAGAAAACGAACAACGAAACCAGCACCCGATAGCTTGGTCTGCCTCTTCGAACTAAACCCCATCCCCCTATTTTGAGAATTGCCATATACTTCTATGCCCATATTTTGAGAATTGCCATATACTTCTATGGCTTTCACATTGTAACCCCCACTTTCAGCTGCCAATTCGATACCTCTTTTCAGATTCACATAGCTTAAAGTAGTTTCATCGGTTGGGCTTGAATTGTAGTCCCATATCACACGAAGGGAGCTTCCCCTCCGTTGATCACCAAAAACCCTCAATGGTGGACTTAGTATACGATCATTCGGAGGATATCTGATTGGCAAACTCGTTATATACTCCTTTTCATCTGATCAAAAGACAATCAAAAGACAGATAGATTAGTTACTAAGCCAAAGATTTAAAGAATAAAAAAAAAAAAAAACTAAAAACAAAACTTACATTCTCCGTTTATCAGTTTCTCCCACGACACTGAGAATGGAGTGGACTCTCGGAGTTCCTCTGGAGCATCATTAGTATAAGCCAAAATTACTACGAAGCCCATTTTCCTAAGAAAGCGGACGATTCTTGCATAGTCTCGGTCACCGGCTATTATCAAGACTGGGGAGGGAGGCTCATGCTTCAAAGCAAATTGAAGAAGTTGAATCTCGATCTCATCGTCTACATCATCACGCTTTCCCTCCGGGTATTTGGTACGCTTAACGTCTTGTGCTTCAAAACTTCGACGCCGTCCCAGGTATTGGTTGAAGGCACTCGGGAACTCACATGAGAACGCTTTAAAGGGACCGACTTCATACCCGTGCCTCCTAAAAGCAGTGACAACATGATCATAGATTTTATCCAGCGATAAAGCTTTGGGAATGGCTACATTTTCTCCATCCCACAAGGCCTGCATAACAGAAAGTAAGTTTATGGTATTACTATTAACAACACAAATATAATCTGAGGAACAAAACACTAACTCAACTAAACTATTACCTTCAACCGAATTATTCCATCAACATCTTGCACGTTTCTGCTCCTTGGGGGAGGAGTTACGACACTTGAGCTCTCTCTCTTTCTCTTTTGTGAAGTGTTGGCTGGTTCTGGTTCCACAGATTCCGTGACACTCGCGTGCAAAAAGCAAGTTCCTCCTTGCCGGCTGTCTCCATATGTTGCAACTATCTGCAAACCATAGAAGACTATTAGTTTGAAGTCAAGAAATCAGATTTTAGAGGAATGGAACACTGCTGTTGTTGTTCTTGTTTGTTTACCTGATTCAGCCTTGGGTGCCAAGCGCATTGCACAACGCTGCAAGTTGGTGATATTTCGACTTCACGAAGAGACATGAGTTCGGTGCTGTGGAAAAAGTGGAGCGAGCCTCCGGTTCTGCTGGCGTTCTCAAAGGATGTGCCGGTGATAATGACTTTTCCATCTGGACTAAAGGCAAGGTTGGTTTGGAGAACACTGTTAGGGAGACCGTCAAAAGTCTTTAGAATTTCATTCTTCCGCAAGTCCCAGACCTGATCAAGATTCGACAAAGAGTTCTTAGTTTCTATTGCCAAGCAAACGGTTCAAAAGCAAGATGATACGAGCCTCTGCCTTAGAGCGAGCCCGTGTCGTAGGACCCTGGTAAGCTATGATGAGTACACAAGAGAATAAGAGTAAAAGCTTCCCTTAACCCTAAGCTCTTTTCGAGATTAAGGTTAATGTTTGGAAGATGATCCTTTATTGATCTTAGGAGATGTTTTTATAGGCGGAGGGACAATGCCTCTTGCCTAAACTAAAAAGGAAAAATACTTTAAAGGAAAACTTCAAAACTAGAACATAATAGGTAAAAGGAAAAACTCTTGATTCCTAATGCTTATGCCTTTGGTACGTGATACCATCGCGTGTATCACAAGATGATATGATTTAAGGCTTACCTTTAGAGTACCATCAAAACTTCTTGACCACAAATGTACCCCGTTGGGGGAGAACTTAACAGAGGTTATCGAAGCAGTGTGTGCTTTCTCATCACAGTAAACTGATTTCAATCCTTTCTCGCTACCCCAAATCTGAAACAGATAAACAGCAAAGATAAACAGACTCATATTCAAAGTTTGTTCAACTGGATAGATAAAACAGTGAGCAAGCCTTTTAGACATAAGGAAAAAGAAGAGATGATAATCATTACTTGTATACATCCGTTTTCTGTGCCACCAGCGAAACGATTTCCTTCAAAATGCCAAGCACAGGTTGTAACTGCACCTCTCATCACCTCTCCAGCAAGCTTCGGCTGAAAAATCTGTCCAAGATACAGTTAAAATCTGATGTCATTTGCATGCTATAATAATCAAACCAATGTGAATAAACAGACAGGGAAAAACTACCTTCTTATGGCGTGACAAGTCATTAACATCCCAAAGCCGCAGAGACCCATCTCTGGAGGAAGTCAGAATCGCTTCTTTATACTTCGGATTCCATTCTCCGCAAGTTAACCCCATGGTATGGCCTCTAGTTTCATTCAGATGAGAGGTGGTTGTATTCCCTAAAGCGAGCTCACCAACGATAGTGCTATCACTTTTAAGTATCTGAAATGCAAAAAAAAAAAAACAAACAAATGTTAGCAAATTCATAAGAATAGCAGAAGAGAGTCAAGAGCCAAGTGAACGTTACCTTAGCTTGTGGGTCGCGAGTAACGCATAGAAAACGTTTAGAACTGGGACTCCAGCTCAAGCTGCGAACTGCATAACCTTTAGATGGCTCGCTCGCCCACTGATAACTCCAAGTCATCTCTGGGAAATTGGAATTGTACTTACAAACAGTGGAGTCATTGCTACCCCAAAGTAGCCTAGTTCCGTAATTATTAAGAGCCAGGCATGTAACCATCTGTTCCACGAAACATTCAATTATTTATATAAAAATCTCCATTGAAGATAAACACTCGAACTCATTGCTTAGCATACCTTCTTCTGATCCTCATTGTACCCAATTGCATCCGGAAGAGGCGGTAGGCCAGACATTTCCTCGCTTTAAACTGGAATGGAAAAACGAAGAAGAATGAAATCGTTTACATAAAACGAGGAAGAAGGCGATTTAACCCCAACACAATTTAGAAACCCTAAACAGAACCATAAAACGAAGCAGAAGACGATTTTACAAAGAAGATGATCCTTTACCCAAAGGAGAATCGTAAATCCTAACTATGAATCATAAACCCTAAGCGAAGAAGAAACAGAATCATAAAACGAAGCAGAAACAGATTTAGGTTGGAGACACGGTAGTTGCGTATAACTNAAAAAAAAAAAAAAAAAAAAAAAAAAAAAAAAAATCGTTTACATAGAACGAGGAAGAAGACGAATTAGCCCCAAAACGACGTCGAAGAAGAAATCGCGAAATAGAAACCTTAAACAGAATCATAAGACAAGGCAGAAGACGATACGATTTTACGATTACCCAAAACAAAAT
This sequence comes from Noccaea bulbosa, assembly GCA_900406535.1. NCBI lineage: Eukaryota > Viridiplantae > Streptophyta > Magnoliopsida > Brassicales > Brassicaceae > Noccaea > Noccaea bulbosa. Next base: position 6,419 of record OVBJ01000216.1, on the reverse strand, counting down.
CATAAACCCTAAACGGAGAAGAAACAGAATCATAAAACGAAGAAGAAACAGATTTAGGTTCGATTTAGGTTCGCGTTTGCATAAAACGAGGAACAAGACGGTTTACCCAAAACAGAATCATATACCCTAAACGGAGAATAAACAGATTTAGGTTCGAGATACAAACCCTAGTTGCGGCGAGTCACGACGATCCGTCCAATAAAATGAGAGCGATGAGCTTTTGGGAGAGTGGTGAGAAAAATGCACACGGATGGATTGGCTCTGTTCCGACCTTGAATAAGGTTCTTTCCTTCACCTGTAAGTCCCCAAACTTTTATGCGAGTTTCACATTACTCCCTTAACTCTTCAATATGATATAAATAGACCAATAACTTATTGCAGATACGATATAAATAGACCAATAACTTATTGCAGACCAATATATGATATAAATAGACAAATGTTTATTTTATTTTGTAACATTTGAGTTATTTCATTAGTATAGTTTTTTATGTATGTTAATTTTAGAAATGAAATTCCAGCTACATATATTAATATCATCACTAAAACTATGCATGTTGGAGATATTTTTTATTATTATGTCATATAGTACAATACATATGAATATTGTTAGTGAATACTAATTAGATAAAATAAATATTAAATTTTACATTCAAAATATTTTTTTAAATTAAATTGAATAATATTAATATCATGTAAAATATATGTAATTTGGATAAATAATCTTACTATTTGAACGAGTATAATTCAAATTCAAATTCATGTTAGAAAGTTTTGGATAACTATACATGAAAAAAGTATAGGAATAATTTTCATTTAATAATTTGAAAAACCTTAACTTTCATATAAACAATTTGGATATTTTCATATGATTACATTTTAAAATTTTGGTTAACAATCTTTTTTAATTAAACAATCATATAAATTTTATTTATAAATGCTTTAATTGTAATAAAAGTATTGTTGGTTTGTTAAGATAAATTTTGTTTAGATTTAGTAAGGTTAAACATATATATTTACAATTTAATACCAACATTTTATTTGAATTTTCAAGTTTAAATATATTATAGGATAAACTTATGAAACAATTTTTTTATAAAATGTTTGTTTATTCTGCATTCCTCATTCAACAATATTCAGCAGTTACCATTCATATTACTAAATAATCAGCCAAATTCTGCAACTATTCATCATTTAATTCTGCCAGCAAGATTCCTTGGTTACCATTTAGACCCATAATTTAGCGAGTATACCAGGTGATCGCTTCTTGAATCCGACCCAGACTGTTGATAATGCTTTTATTTATGTTTTGATATGTATATCTTATTTTAATGTCGCATTTCTTTTTCTTTTCTAAGATGAAAAAAAATATTTGATAAACGTAACAACTTAGATAACATGTGAGAGTTTAGCATACTCAAAAGTAAAAAACATATAGTTCTCTTTAATTGTAAGCATGCCAAAGCAAGATTGATCCCCCTTGCTTACTGGACCTACGCTTTTTGTTATAATAATGTGTATATCAAAATAATGTGTGCATTTGTATCAATATCTATTTAAAAGACGACATTTTGTATTCCAACACATTCAAAGGTACATGGAATAAGATTTGTTATTTCTTAGTTTTTGACTTTTTGTACCTAAATGGGAAGAAGAAGAAAAAAAATCAGAAATCCAATAACTTTTACATCTGAGTAGCGATGAGAATTCTACGCTCAAGCAATCGATTTTGGGTGTTGTGTTGTCGTCGAAGAAGGTGAGCTCGAGACTGTGTCATATCCTTTCGCGTATTGAGCTTCCCGTGCGTTGATTGGAGCACTGTTTTGCCACTTCCGCTTAGCCCAGAGAGGAGTACAGTAATGGATTTTGTACGTTTGAACAAGCGAACTAGAGAAAGCAAAAGTGACGACTTCACTAACCATTATGTATAGTCAAAAGGAAGATATTGCATAGACCTCAAAAAGTGGAATAACAGTTCTCAACCAAGAACATAGAAGCAACTTTTACACTCAATGAGCCTATACTCTACACTAAATCACAAGTCTAAAGTGGCACCTTAAATCATCAAACTCCTCAACCAGAAACAAGAATGCAAAACGAAATATTGAATTTTTACATATCCAAAATCCATCCCTACAAAACTGCAACCAGAGGGACATCCAGATCCTAACGTATATGCATAAGTCTCAAAACCAAGATCAATGAAAAGCATAAATGTGATGTCTACTACTTACTGATGCAGCGTGATATTTGGAAATATTCCAAATATCTTAAATGCCTTTATTACTTATTTGTATTATTTATATTTTAGATATTTTATATTTTAATTATAATATTTTAGGGTTTTTGAGAGGTTTTCTTATATATATCCGTTTAGGCCTAAAGTTGTATTCAGACTTTGATTGATTAAAATAAAGGATATTTCCTAAAGAGCTTTTGATTAAGCACTGTAAAGAATATTCACAAACCCTAGTTTCCGGGTATTCTTAGAATCAACGGATCTAGTTCTATCCCTAGAAGCTTCCGCTATATCAGTTGGTATCAGAGACAATCCTTTGATTTCGTAATCAGAGATCGATTCTGGATGTCATGGTGAGTGACAGCATCTACACTTTCGAGGACGAAAGTCCTTTTGTCGAGAGAGAAGAGAGTCGTGAGATCTATCGAGAGATCTATGGCGATCCGATCTATGATGTTTATGAAGATGATGAGATCTACAGAGAAATCTGTGGCAATCCCATCTATGATACTTATGATGATGATGCTTTGAACATTGATGATGTTGATTTTGTGTTCAAGCATTGTGGCTTCAGGAAAACTGCGCAAAATTCGGTTCATGCAGATCTAGAGCAGATCTTTATTCTTTCAAGGAAGTTTGATTGTAAGGATAAATCTAGGAAGATTGATTTGGTACCAAGAACACGCTTGAAGATTCGAGGACGAATCTTTCTTGGCCGGCGAGACCTGATGCAGCGTGATATTTGGAAATGTTCCAAATATCTTAAATGCCTTTATTATTTATTTGTATTATTTATATTTTAGATATTTTATATTTTAATTATAATATTTTAGGGTTTTTGAGAGGTTTTCTTATATATAGCCGTTTAGGCCTAAAGTTGTATTCAGACTTTGATTGATTAAAATAAAGGATATTTCCTGAAGAGCTTTTGATTAAGCACTGTGAAGAATATTCACAAACCCTAGTTTCTGGGTATTCTTAGAATCAACGGATCTAGTTCTATCCCTAGAAGCTTCCGCTACATCACTTACTACATTCGCTTTGTATAATCTTATGATTCCATTCGTAATATAGTTATTTAATATTATTCTATAACTTTTTATGGTTTTATTATTAAACAATTGCTTAGAAATAGTTTTTACCAACATTAATAATTGCACATGTCTTTTGGCACCCATTAAAACCATTTTTGCAACGTAATCTTAAACTGAAGATTGAAAATATAAATACTAAACAATATATATAACACTGAAAATATATCATTATAAAAGGTTGCAACTTTTTTTCAAGTTAGCAGTTATAAGTAAAAATACGACTTGAAAAGACACATCCCTTTAGACAAACGATTCAGATTCTAGGCAAGACAGTTAAAAACGAAAATGTACCACCACAAAAGACATTCATTCAGTTTGCATAATACAACCACAAAAGACTTTCATTCAGTTTGCAAAGAAAGGTTTTTTTTCTAAATTCTAAGTAATGAATAATTGTTTTTAAGTGTTTTGTTGACTAAACCGTGTTCGTAATTATGAAACCACGACTACAAAAAAAAACAATTACTTGGTAAAAAATGCAAATTTGTAGCTTCCTTGTAAGTTGTAACAGACCAATTTTTTTTTTTTTTTTTTTAATGTTAAGTGGACCAAAATCTTTAATAAATTAACGAAGCTATTTGGGGCCTCTCAAGGCATCCATGTCAGCACATTTTCCTTCCCTCCTGCGATGCCACATGGCACTTCTAAAACTAAAAAAAANTTTAAAAAAAAAAAAAAAAAAAAAAAAAAATTAAAGAAGTTGTTTGGAACTGTATGACCGCGAAAATCCAGATTAAAAAATATGAATGAAAATCTTATAGTATGAATATTAAATATTAATAAAACGATTTAAAAACTTTTAAGGAAAGAGACGAATACGTAGAGGCGAGATTTGATCTCTATCCTTAACTCAATAAATCTCCCGCAGTGTGGTGGTTTGATGAGATTGAGAGTCCCAAGATACAACTACGTGAGACTATAGTCGCGACACTCGACTTTAGAATCTGCGAACTAAATATCTACGCTATACTCTCGAGACTTACGTTTAGAGAAGAAGAGAAGAGATGTAGGAGATTTGCTGGAGAGAAGATTTTCGAGTGAATCATTGATGAGAGGGGTGAGGCCCTTTATTTATAGCTGGAGGAGACTTGCTCACCAAGCTATAAGGATAGACTCGCAAGGTGGGAATATCCCGCGGATATTCTCTTTGATGTTTATCGAAAGGGATAAGGAATATTTCCGTATTTATCCGAAAACCCCGAACTCAATCTTCTAGAATTTTCTGGAAGATTTATTCTCGACATTATGCAATTTCGTTTTGGGCTTTAAAAAACGTTAATACGAATCTGGCCCAAAAAGAATTGTCTTTTGTGCCCACATTCACCAAGACCCAGGACCCAAGCCCAAGCCCAAGCCCGGCCCGGCTCGGCACGGCGGCGACGGCGCGCGCGCGCGTGTGTTTTTGCATAATGGCCACCTTTCTCTCAACCTCCATAGTCTCCCACTAAAGGCTATTGAACCTTGTTTGGAAATGTCTATGTTTAAACAAGAGGAAAAAGTTCTTTCTTTCCAATGTGGGACAAATGAAGTGCTCCTTCATTTAACTCACTCAACTTTCTCATTCATTTTACATGAGGCAAAGCCCATTTCTTTTCACATTTGTCCACAATTTTATTCAGCTCATTTGGCATAAAAATTTGGTTCCAACAATCCCCCACATGAATAAAAATAACTCTAAACATATGCAGACTCTACTAACTCGAAAGACTATGCAGACTCTACAGACTCGACATAAGGACTTTCGAGAGTATAGGCGAAAATTAACTGTGTATGAGGTAGTGGCATATTTCAGCCTTAACCACTCATTGTTAATATCTGTCGGGTTTACTTAGCCAGGAGGTGAACATGATGTCTTGAACCACCCGGATGTTTATGTAAACCGAGACAACAGCTATAACCCAGCTTCATTTCCTCGTAGAACTCAGTTCTCTATTGCGTTCGTTGTGGCCTTGAACTTTTCTTGGTTGATCATGAGTGAACTTAGAGAATATAGCCTGAACTTCATCCTCCTAGAAACGGCCCCATTTTACACTCACTAGATGATTTTGTTGAGTTCCTGTCATATAAGAATAGTATCCTGTTAGTACTCCGTATATATATGAAAGCTACTCATATCATTAAAAGCTATCGCTTATCCTTTAAACTTACAGGAAGCACTGTGCATCATTTTGGGAGTTGGGCTCAGACATGTTGTCTTGCAGTGCTGCAAACAGATTCTGTTTGATTTAGTTGTCCCTTTGAACCAGCCTCTTGGGATCTCCAATCGCGAAGGTTGGGTGTCCATCGAACATCCTCTTAAGTCATAGGCAAAAGACCCATTCCCTTTGATGATTTCAAAACTTGATCTCTTGCTAAACCTTTTGTAAATGGATCCGCTAGGTTATCAGCTGACATGATGTAATCGACGNTGTAATCGACTGAGATTACACCGGTTGTGATCAAGTGTCTAATGGTTTTATGTCGTCTCCTGATGTGACGAGATTTACCATTATAGAGAGTATTCAGTGCCCGGGCTATAGCCGACTGGCTATCACAGTGTACACGCAGTGCCGGTACTGGTTTCTCCCACATTGGAATATCTTCCAGGAAATTTCGAAGCCACTCTGCTTCCTATGCTGCTTTGTCTAAAGCAATGAACTCAGATTCCATTGTAGATATGGCCAGTAGAGTTTGTTTGGAAGATTTCCAAGATATTGCTGCACCTCCTAATGTAAAGACATATCCACTTGTGGATTTTGAGTTCTTTGAGTCCGATATCCAGTTTGCATCACTGTATCCTTCCAAAACTACAGGTTATTTACCATAGTGCAATCCATAACTTTTGGTGTATCTCACATAATTCAACACTCTTGTTATGGCTTTCCAGTGTGTATGACCAGGATTGCTTGTGTAGCGACTTAATACATTCACTGCATGCGCTAAGTCAGGCCTGGTACAATTGGTCAAGTACATCAGACTTCCAATTACCCTTGCATACTCAACTTGTGACACTGCTTCACCAGAGTTTTTAGTCAAGTTCATCTGTGTATCCACTTGAGTTTTCGCAGTTCCCTTCGAATAGTTCTTGAACCGCTCAAGTATCTTAT